>JACJUY010004600.1:11003-24635 GCA_014220935.1 Platorchestia sp. MABIK | reverse complement strand
AGTTGGAAATAACTGAAGAAGCACTTGGAAGTAAACTCACGAATTCATAATACGCGAATTTCTCAAGCTCTGATTTTTTCCTTTTTAATTAGAGAAAGTGTTGTTTATCAGAATGAATTTCTGCAGAAAAAAGACCAATGCAAGATCTTCAGGTATTTTTGAGACTTACCATTCCATACATAGTTTCAATAGTGCAGCACAAATGCTAAATTTTAATGTGGTACATTTTGTTGGGTTTAATCGAACATAATTTTTTGGCCTCCAATATGAAATTGAGTCCAGTAGTCTAATCATTTTTGCTGCTAAAAACTTATGTGTTCACTTTTAAAAATTTAAGTAAAACCAGTAAAATTCTTCTGATAGTCATTTTTTTCTGTGTTGATCAAAATGCAGAGTAGGTAGACACTCTGTGTTTTGATTTTCAAATCTTATTCCCTCTTGCTATGTACCTTTTATCTCTTTACTTTTTACTTTCCTCTCTTACTATCAAGGGGGTTAAAATGCCTTCAATTTTGACATTAAAAGCATAAGGTTAGATCCGTCTTGTGCTTGGAACATACTTTGCAGTCTGGAAGATATGAAACTAATAATTTAGAACTCAGATTTCATTTAAGGTTATTTTATCAAGTTTTTATCAAATTGACTAAGGTTTGTCTCTATAAGTTGCAACATGCCTTGCATAGGTCCTCAGAAAAGGATGTCAGAATGAAGAAAGTAGAAAGAATATGTAACAGCTCAACTATGCATGAACATATAAAGAATTTAAATCATATGTAGAATACTATTTTTTCTCAACTATATCTCAATAATAACATTAAGTTTAAATTATTTAAATGACAGAGAGTCAAATTTAACCATTTCCTTAATTACATCCAAAAATTTTGAACCTAAATCCTGGTCAAAAGTTGGCTATTCAGTTGAACGCAACAAACTGCAACCTGCCACCTGAAATAATTCAGGATATATTTTGCTCATTGCTGAACCATTAATAATATACTTTATTAAATTTTGCATTCATTTCTCAAAATACTTTGAAATTAATGCAATTATTTATATTAAGTTAAAAAAACAAAGACTTAAAAATGTAGTTTAAGACTTATTATATCTAGAATAATGGAGCAACTAAATGGAGCAACCGGACCAAAATTTTCTTTAAATGCTAGTTCAAAACCTAAATTAATATTTGAAAATGAAGAATTATAAGTAATAGTTCCTTCAACACGTTGACTGCATATTGGGACATTTGTGTACCATTGCTCATTTATGCACCAATGTAGATGAATAACATTTTAACCATTCTGAAACCCCTTTTTGAACAAATGTCATCATTCATGGTAAATATTGTTGTACACTTACATTTTGAACATTTCTTACAAAGGATGAAAACATATTCAAGCAGAAAAGTTGATTTTCCAATTCCGTTTTGCATAACCTAACCAAATCAAACTTACAATCTGCACAATCATAGTCAACCAGTACAGATCAGAAGGTGAGAAACAAAGTTACCACTGATGAGAATAGAAATTTACATCCCCATGATTTGGTGTTCAAGCATTTCTTGGTTATTGACTGCACAGAGTTTACTGCAGCATGAGAGAAAAAAACAGGGGTTTCTCAATATGCTGAAATTTATCAAAAAATTACTTCAAAATAAGGTATCCTGGGTTGGATTAGAGGTGCTTGAACTTGAAATTGAGGGCCAACAGTGTCAGAGCCTTTGAAACAGCCTACAATTCCCTCCTCAATACCCACACAAAAAAGAGTTCAGCACCTGTGTACCAAACTTGTTCAATAAACTACTCAGGATCCACCAATCCTTGTCACAAACTCCCAGTAGACGGCATCACTGGGATAATCAGTACTTCAAGACACCATCTCTGTGCATGATGGGTCATTACAGCCCACTCTACGTGACTGGCTCATTCCAGTCAGGCATGTACAAAAAAAACTTTCATAGCTTAAATGATACTCGAATTACACTCCTGATCTAATCCAACAATACAGTGCATACCACAATCATCTTCAGCACATCTGGCATACCACTCATTCTCTCCATACTGCTCAAACACCACATTCATGAAACTCTCTCTCTCTCTCTTGTTCATACTTACTACATTCCATCACAAAATGTTCAATTGTTTCTTCCACTTCCCTATCACACTGCCGACATAATCTATTATTATTCTAATTTCACCTCCATGCTCGTCTATTCATGCTCAATGACTTACACCTCACAGCAAACAAGAGCTGGCTACCAAAACTACCATCATAGAATATCTCACACTTAGGCTCTTTCTTCTGCATATACTAGATTTGTGTAGGCTTTTATGCCATGCTAAGTTTCCACTCATTCAATCCATACTCCTTAGTTTGCCTCTCAATCTCTTTTTTTCCACCTCTTACAGTCCCACTCTGGTCCTACACCTCCAACATTCACCAAAAGCTTGTCATCCATAGGTCTCCCAATTCTGACACAAATAATCTATTTCAAACTTAACTTCCTTGCATAACCCCAACATACTTTCTGCCAATAGCTTACACTCAGATTCTATTTAAAAATTTGTTTTACCCACCTGCTATTCTGTATTCTTTCAATTCTCACCTTATAATTCAGCACAGCTTTTATCATTCTTTCTGAAAATAGGCTCCACCCTAGGTCACCTCTAATAGCTTCTGTTGCTGTTTATTTTGCAGCACCCAATGCTAGACGTCCTACCTTATTTTGTATAACATTCAGCTTTTAAAGGTCACTTCCACTCCAGACAAGAGCATTCATACCATACATGATACTAGGTACAGCAACATACTTCCACATTCCTCTCATCCATTCATACTTGTTTGATCTGTATCTGGCCATACTACTTAACTGTCCATTCCACTGCATTGCTTTTGCAACTTTCTCAACCTTAGTTCTAGTGCATCCATTGTCACTTATCATACAAACTAGATATTTGTATTCTTTTGTTCTAATTATTCTGATTTCTTTGATATTCCACAGTCTGTCTCTTTCAGTCTCATCACTATTTATAACCATAACCTCACTTTTGTTGGCACCAAATTTTATCTTGAAATCTGTACTATATCCATTCACAATGTCAAACATCCTTTGTAGCTCATGTACACATTCACTAACCACAACCATATCATCAGCATACAACAAACAACTCAGTCTCTCTTCACCAACTTGCAGTCCTAAGCCACTCATTCTCAGTCAAACTGCTAATTCTTTTGTATACAATATAAACAACAGAGAAGACAGAGTACAGCCCTGTTTCACTCCTCACTTGCCCTGTTTCCAAATATCCTAACCGGTAGATAGCACTTGTGTGTTCTCATACAGGTTTTGTACAATATTCACTATCTTTCTGCTAAATCCAACTTTTCTCAAAATTTTGAACAGCCTAACCCAATCCACTCTGTCAAACACTTTCTCAATATCCATGAATGCTAAATATACCTTCTTATCATCCTTTCTCATTTGCTCAATTATTTTACTAACTACAAACAGATTATCCTTCTCAAGTCTATCTTGCCTAAAACTATTCTGTTCTTCTCACAGGACTCATTATTCCTCAACTAAATGTTTTCTTCTCTCATTCAAAATACTGCAAAAAAATCTTACACATGCACTCTGACATTGCTGATATATCAAAGCATGTAAAATACAAGAAACACTAACTCTAAATTATCAGTAAACTAAGAGAGCTCTTGTAATTCTCAATGGATGCAGAATTTTTATCAACAGTAAATCAGAATGTTTGAAGAATGCCAACACTGATTAAATGAGCTGAATTCAACACTTTATTCACGGTTAACTGACTAAGGATTTGTAAGAAATCTAAACTGAAGAGTTATGATGGCATAAAATACTAAAATTTCGACAAATATTTACATCTACAGTTGCACGGAAATTAGTCAACAAGTTGAATACAATAACTGTCAAACTTAGAATTTGAAAGTGAGGGTCTATGTCAATTGAGATATTTTCTAAACTCTTCTAATGTACGATAAACTCAAGAGGGAGGCAACCACAGACTTTCTTGCCTGTGTATAAACCACGGTAGAAAATCGCCATTCGAGTGTTTTGGCGCCACTCATTCATTCATTAATACAAGAGTTGTAAAACTCGGAAGCGAAGACTAACTGGGCCTTTGATAATACCTACAATACATTTGAATACGCACAGATGCAGCGTGTAAGTTTCTTGAAAGTAAATTGCTAAGTAGGAAACAAAGGAAATTTGACTACCATAGATTACCGCGTTGATATCTTCCGAGTGAGCAGATATCAGTCAGTAACTGTCCGCACTTATTTCTCTACTTTGTACACTTCATATCGGGCTGATTCCTGGCAGTGTTTCCCGGTAAAAGCTTACCCTATCTAAACAGCTAAATTTATATTATAATTTTAAATAAAACATAACCCAAAATCTCCAGTAATTTTGAACTTTCAAATCTTGAGAGATAAGTAGAGCAAAATGTGAGCTCATTTAAATATCTTTTATATATTGTCATTGATTGTTCTGTTATTACAATCGAGTTGGACAAATGATGTTTCAGATTTTTAACAAAAAAAGAAAGAATGCATGAGTGAATTGTAGGGTCAGTGAATAGAATAGATTTCCTCTTACCTCATTTGCTAATGCAAAAAAATGCTTAAAAAACACAATGCATTATTTTTGGATCCAAAGATGCAATTAACAAAACTTTAGATCTTACTCATGCAGTTGGAAATGATAAAATTAAAGCATCAGAAGAAGTTAAAAATCTAGGTCTCTGGTTCGATAGAAACAAGTACTTCAAATCTCATGTTGAGAATACTTGCAATAAAATTTATGGAACTTTAATGTTTTTCCATCGTACAAAGAGGATGCTAGACGAAAAATCCAGATTATTAGCCATTCAATCCCAGCTGCTGGTCTCATGAGAGCCGCTGTGAGAAGAAAAGAAAACAAGTGCTCCTCTGGGCAGAGTGAACTTCTGACTCCAACAAGCTGAAAGGGATTGAGTGAAGAATCGAGTCTTTAGAGAGGACGGAGCGGAGTGCCGGTGGGTTTTCTCTGTCTGCCTAACGGTGTTGTGTGCTTCTCGTGTTTAATATGTGTGTTCAGTTTAAGCATTTGTTTCATCTTGAGATGGGCTTAATATATACCAAGCTTCATGTTCATTAAAGGTTAGAGCAAAGCTTTTGTGTATACGAAGTTTAGCATCGATTACTGAGAGTGTGGTTTTGTTTTCGTGCGGTCGAGCTGAACTTGCCAAGTGCATCACCCGTGATGCAGCCGCTCAAGTGCAGTACTACAGACAAACGAAACTAATAATTTTTTTTAATATTTTCGGAAAAGTGGCAGGGAGGTACATGAGATATTCATGGTACATAGTTATACGTATTTTATGCATTAAGAGCCAATTTTATGTGAAACTGATTTGTGCTTATGAAGTAATTTTAGAAAAAGATGCAATAAAATATTTAGATTCGAAGACGAAGAGAACGATGACTAAAAAATGTGGTTAACAACGAAATCTCTTCTAAACGTAAGAAAATCGATGAGAATGACCCTATAAATAGTAGGGAATTTGTTATTTTTACCACTTCCAAACAATTGTAACCACAAGATCATTCCCCCTTATCTTTTCAATTATGTCCCATAATTCATTCACAGTTCCATGGGGGGTCTGGAGGACTTTTTCTCAAATGATGCATCAGAATTTCTCGATTCCAGATAGGTACGGGCTCTTTGAAGATCACTTCATTACATGAGCTTTTTTTTTGTTCAAAATGAATGACATGCTTTGCGATATAGCACAAGGCAAACTCCTGTATAAAGATAGGTAACTAATTCTGAGATGTTCACCGCGAAAGAATGACGCGTTTTTCGACAAGATTACGGTAAACAGCAGCCCTTACTTTTCCATTTATTCGAATTAAGAAACCCATCGCAACTGATTAATTTATCTCATTAACTATGATACACTCTTCTCAAAACTTTGCCGATGATGTGACAAAACAGATCGCAACGTTCATGTTTGACTTAATTGAACAGTTGAAAATGTGAAAATCTACGGTAGTTCAAACGAATATTTCACTTACTCAGACAAATTGTAATAACTAGTTTAATTTAAACAATTTAAGCAATTTATTTACCACAAGCGATACATCAATAGATTTTATCTTAAGTCTAGTACAGTGATCACATTTAAGTATAGCTTCTTGTGGGTCCGAATATGTTCAGCTACTTCTATTGCATCCTGTAATCAACGCTATTTTAATTAAGGTGTACAGTTAATATGTTTAATCTAATTTACTTAACCTAGGGGCATGCTAAACTAATCAAGAAATTAGTTCTCTCATGATTCGTTACTTAGTTTTTACAAAAATAGTTAATGTGGGCTAGATGGGAACTGTATATTCTAGAAGACGATTAGCAGCAGACTTAAGACTTGTCTTATCAAGGAAAAGGACTTTATCAAAATAAGTTACATAGCAGAAAAAAATTGACTTCATTACCTTATGTGATTAATATTTTAGTAGGAAGATGGATTCTAGATTCATTTTGAAAATATTGTAAGAACTTTTTCCACGTCTCTCAGCTGCGGGTCGCATTCCAATTCTTAGTTCCAATGAAGAGGAGACTGTTTTGTAACCAATATTTTGAATAATAAGGAAGAATGAAGTTACTTTTATTTCAGGCTAAATGTTCATGGTGGCCAGTTTGTGCAGATTTGTTCTGATGTAAAGATTATTTTACAAATGAACTAAAAATGTTTCAAAATTCAAGCAAAAACAACGAATATTTTTAGGCTTGTAGATAGAGCATATCAGATTCAAAATTAAAAAAACCTTCATTTTTTAGCTAAAAATTTAAAACTAGAATCATTTGATAGTGATATTTGTCATTTGATTCATAAATAAAATAAATAATTAAATTTTCTTAAACTCATGTATTTCAGAGTGATTAGCCCTTGTGTGTCCAATATTTTTTTGAAAATGATTTTGACAGTCAAGAGGAATTAAAATTTCAGATTTCATTGAGTATTCCCGTGGTTGAGTGGTTAAGGGCGCTCGCCCTTCACGAGAAGAGTCGACAGTTCGAATCCCGGCAGTGCCGCCAGGCGATTCTTCCTGTTGGGAAAAGGGAGAACTCAGCCACAATTCCCCACTCTATCCTGGTGTCGGAAATGGGTACCGGTTTGACCGGGGATAACCGTCATTGTATCCTGGAATTAGTTATAAGGCATTTGAAAAACCAATGTACAAGATTTGTATCAGGCTTGATTGGAATAAATCATCCTTTCTTTCTTTATTTATTGCACATGTTTGATGCTCCGACCCGGCCAGAGCACATGCTAACTTTCAGAGAACTAAATATTTTTCTGAGTTATGTGCCATCAAGGAGCATCAGCCATTTGCTGAAATAACTTTCCAAAACAGGGGCTGTGCATATGAACGATTTATGTCATCACATCGATACAGTTGGCTGCGCAAGTAGACTTAGCTACGCTACTCGCTACCTCAAGTTTGAATTTTTCAAATTATCTGTAAGCATAATAAGCTCTCAGCATCAGGCAATCTTGCAGAGTTGTCAGATGCAGAGTGCTCTGTATGATGAAATGTTACTCTAAAAACTTTCGCTATAGTACGTGGAGTTGTCAAGTGGACTTGGAAGAACTCACGCGGAAGAAGCAGTTTCAAATGGATGTAACCTCATAATTTCATCATATGAGGATAACCATCAGATGAGTAGGGGCCTTATTATACCTCTTTTAAGTTTCAACTTGTTTTTCTGTCATACTTTTTCATTGGGGAATTTAGAAAAAACATTAGGCGGAATTTGGGCTCAATGAGAGGATACTTTGTGATGAGCGTGTTTCTTTCGTGAGAAAATGCGTATTTTTTTCAAAATTTTAAGCAAAGACAATCAGAAAGCTTAAATTATAAGAGATGAATTCTCAGATAAGAAGAGAAGATTCCTTGCAAAAATAAAACGTCTACGTTAATTAACTCCTGAGCCCATAGCAGGTCATTGTATGAAATCGTTAGCTCTGATATATCTTACAACATTCTAATTTTTATAATATTCTTTTCCATTCACGAATTCTCCAATTTTTCACATGTTTTGCCTTAACAAGCAAACTATGCTGAAATGCTTCCATAACAATGATCGTATCTCATACATTTTTATTATCAAAATCACTGTTTACAATGCAAACGATAATGGGAGTTGCAATAGTTCTGACATAAATCTCAAAAAATTCGGCGAATGTACGTAAAAAATTTTTAATTTGACAACGAGCGTTTTTGGCACTTAATTTGGTTAAAAGTAAACCCTCTGTTGCAGGACAGACAAAGTCTCAGTTTTCCTTTCGGCTGTGACAGCACGAAACGTTTGAAAATCCGGTTTCTCGTAAGGAAAAAATTTGGGTAGATGTTTTGAGAGCACTAGGTATCCATATACCTGGTTAACACGTCCATCTCGCGCCCTGTAATGCTTTGTTGATCGACTCGAGAGATGAGGCTTGACGGAGATTTGAACAGGTTTAACTTGAGTGTTACTCTGATGAGCACGCCGCGATTGTCTAGAGGCTGATGTTCATTCCTTATTCCAGAAACATGATTTACCTTACAAATTTTTTTTAACTCAACTCAATGACTAGAAGTTTGTATTTGCTTTGCTGAGGATTTGGAAAAATCCAGAATTTAATGAAACTGTGGAGGTTAGTCCGTAATGGAGCTTTTTGTTCCATTTATCCTTTTAGGTCCCAAGACTTGTTATTATTCTTTTTCTGTTCAATTCATACATAACATAACTGAATCTTTCGCAAAAGCCCCTGTACCCTCGGCTACGGGAATAAGAAACCTAGTGTTTAATCAATCGCTTAGCTCCGTTTTTGTTCGGTGTGCATGCGCCGTTCAAAACACGCGAGGGCCGGTAAGCGGAGCTTGAGGACAGGGTGCAGCACTCTTGCTACCGGCTTGTTGCGCATCATTCGGGAAGGTCAAGTAGCCGGTGTCGCCTGCCTATTAAAGAAATGTTCGGTGGAACCAATTCTTCGAAGAATAACCTACATTGGCATACTTAAGGTGAGGGGTTCGTTAATTTAGTTTTGTTACCGTATGAATTTTTTTTTCTTTAAATTTTGTCGTACCTGTTTCTTCCCAGGGCATTGCTCAAAAACTCCTGTTTGCTGAGAATTGGCAATGAATGTTTCGCTTAGCGCACTGGTAATCCCTTAAGCGGGTCGTCGTCAGAACAAAACTAATTTATGCAATAGCGCAGTTTTTATGCTAAGCTGGTAGACTATAAACAGCGGAGGATGGGGCAAAAAAACAAAAGAAATGCTGAAGTCAAACTGGTAGACTGTTTATGGAAAGTTCCTAAGTACTTCTGCGTAACTCACCAGGTATTGAATGATTTTAAATTAAGTACGGCAATTTTCCACTGAGTATTTATTGAAAAAGTTTTTTTATAGACGTAATTCATTTGTAGAAGAAATTTACCATTGGTCTCAGCATGGGCTTCAGGAAATGATGAACAAATTCACAGCAGGATGAAGTGCACCAGAAAAGTCCTGAGCCATGCGTTTTTGGAACAGAAAGGACAAGAAACTTTAATTTTTAGACAATTTATTTACCACCAGCGAAACAGCAGTAGATTGTTTCTCAAGTCTAGTAAAATGATCAAATTTAAGTATCCTCGAGAGGCCCAAATAAGTTCAACAACTTCTAAAGCATCCTATCGTCAACGCTGTTCTGATCATCACGTTTAATCAATTATAACAATTCAATAACGACGAGTAACACAAAAAAAAAATTGAGTCTCAATGCTATGGCCGCCCTGGTCTACAGATGTCAAAAGCAAGCCTCGCCCAGAAGAAGAAGATCTGTACCTCGGTTACCTGGAAACCTGTTGCTATTCCCTTCAAACACCGTGCAAGTTTCAGAACGATCAGTTGGCCGTCAGGCGTGTAGAGGTGAGGGTGTATGCTTAAGCCTCCTGAGCTCGTCTTGCGAAAATCCTGTCTTGAGCCCAGTGTTAAGTTCTTGTTATTTTCTCCTATTGGTGAGTTGGATACTTTTATTTTTGCCGTTATGAGAAGATTCGATGCCACGAAGAGTTAATGCAAAGTCATGTTTTGTACGGTGACAAATTTTGGTTGAATAAATTTGCTACCGAACTCAATTTGTTAATTAATTCAGTCGACGAATCGATGAATGATTTACTGTGTCTTTATTTTTTCACGTTTGTTCGCAGTTGTCTGGGATGAGATAAACAATTTTTACCTTCTACGAATTCAAAAACTCTCGACGAACCTGAATGCATGGATTTTTTTTCAAATGCCAGCAAGTGCTAATGTATTATTTATTAACGAATTTATTTATTCGTTTATTTACTCGTTCATTTATTTGTATAATTATTCTATGCATTTTTATGCCTAATTCTGATTGAGATTGGCTTGATGCATAATGACGGTGTGAACGCTACTGCTTGGAGCTCGTGTCCTTGATTACAGACCACGTTTCTGGACCGACTCTGTGTCAGTTTAGTTCTCAATAAATGGAATACTTGCTTGTTATGGAACCAGGTATACCAGCGCTGAACCTGACCCGAGTAGCTTTACTTTGATTTGGATAGTGTCAAGTGGACTTCCATTGTTGATGACCACCTCGTGCGTGTCCACCTCGTACCTGTACATTCATCCACCATCTGTTAATTTTCTGTATCAAATTTAAATCCCGGTTCTGTAACGCGACCAAAATCCCGCATGTAACCGAAGTAAATTGCTAGCTCGCCGCGAGGATGAAAAAATGTTGTAGGTGAAAAGTGGGAAACGTTTGGAATTTTAGGGAACGTTTTTTTCTCCAGTACACAGGAAACGTTCTGGGAATCGAAACACCAATGTGGGTGAAGTCCTGATCTCGAGCTAGGATGTACTGTAGAAACGAAGCTTTCATACGCTAATACGCGTATGGGGTTCTGAAACGAAACAGTTTGATGACCTCGCTGGTCAATAAAACAATAAATAGTCCTCTCTCTCTACAGCATTTGAACACGTCGCTTACGCAATATTTGCCTCAATTTTTTTATCAGTTAATAGTTCTGTCCGAACAAAACACTACAAAATTGCTCCAGTTCATCGCGTGTTAACGGAAAATTGTAAAATGAAAGGTGCTCAGGAGCGTAATTTGGACTCATTGATCTCATTGATGAAACTCCGCTCACTTTGTGTGATTGAACAAACATGAAAATTAAATCAGATGACGTCCGCTAAATGGCTACTGATGGCGTCCCATTATAGCGCGTGTGATCGTTTTTTAGTCGATTTTGTACTAGCCGAGAGCGATTTTTGTCGAGTTCACACCTGCCTTGCAGACACGCCCAAATCGGATTAAGTTAAGCATCCGTCAACTTATGCCTTCTGTTGCGAACACATTGGGGCTAAAGCACCAAAGCCTTGCCAAAAGCCAGTGACAAAAGCCCTATCAACTGCTAGAATCTGAATGTAGTCGGCGCTCTGCGACAGAGAGTTTGTCTTTTCGGGTAAAGTTTCGAAAGCCTTGTGTGTGTTGACTGGAGTAGCTGCGCGGCTGCAAGACTCGAGGATAAAAGTGTTTGATGTACAGCATCTGCGACAGGATTGTGTGCGCTGGGCTTGGAGGAGCAGTCTGTCCTCCTGAGAAGCATGCAATGCGGGATCTGGGGGCTCTTATAGACCCCAAAGAGATGCGAGTAGTTGGATGCTATTAGAATCAGGGCTCGTTGGCGCCAATGAGATGCGAGTAGATGAACGTAACTAAAATCAAGCCTCGATGACCCCAATGAAATGCGAGTAGTTAGACGCAAGTAAAATCAGGGCTCGATGATGAGATAGAACTAGTTGGACGTTACTAAAGTCAGGGAGCGGGGAATTGACACCGATGCGCTGAATTTTGATTTTCCCAAATTTGGTCACAACATCGTCTTATAGTCCCGTATCGTCTTGTAATCCCGTTGCAAAAAAAAACTGGACTTCATGTTTGTTTTCCATGAATGATGAGGTGAGGTCAACGTTAATCCCATGTGTTGCTTTTATTATATTCGTTTTTACTTTTTATAAGCTTTTTCATTCGCTTGTTTATTTTGCACCTCAAACCTGTTTTTATGCTCTGTTAATGCGGGGAACTATTTCTAAAACAAAATTCAAATTAAAAGCACTGCCTTCACCTAATTTCAGGCTTCAAACCTGTCTCGAGAAATACAGCGCGGCTTACGGATCAATTTCCGATTTCGTAACTTTGCAACGTCGTTGAGCATTTCCGTATAGTTTTCGCTAGTGCTTTTTTTTGTCATGGCTCAATTTCACGAAAGCTGATTCACTGAAGACAAGAAATAGCGCGCTGTTTTTGAGGTGTTTTTGTCCCTTTTCCTGGCCTTGAGCGGGAGTTTCTGAGGCGCTTCCAGCAGCGCCAGAGAGCTCCTGCGGTAGGGCGCCACATTTGCTTGATATGTCGCCAGCTGTTCCTGGAGTGGAGCTTTAGGCCAGCCATTCTCAACCTTTCCTCCATCATTGACCCCCCCTCGGGTTTATGTGTCAAATACATAAGGCCGAAATTTACCTCAGCCAGGGGTAAATTTATACATTTACCCCTGGTTAAGAACCTCTGCTTTAGGACTTCTGCAGCGATCTGTACGCGTTCTTGAAGCTTTTCTGAGGCACTCCAGCGACGGTCGTTTGAGATTCATGACGTTTAATCCGAGGGCCTTGGACGGCATCCTCAAAAGTTCTTTTTGTTCCATGTGATCAGGCGTCTGAAAGGATTTTTCTATCGAATCTGACTGATTACCTGGGACTGATTACCCAGGCGTCATTTCAAAGCGACGCTCAGCTATTCAAGTGTAAGTATTTCCTATTCTTCATTGCAGTTTAGAGCCTCTTCAGAGGAATCTTTCAGGTTCTCAAGTGTTCATCGGAGGTCCCTTCGCCGCAGACCATAATTCTCGACTTCGCTTCATGGTGAGGACAGCAGCTATTGAAATGTAGGGCTCTCCTTGTCAGCCAAATGCATGCGTCAAGAAGCACCGCAACTCAGCCAAAACAAATCAAAAGCGTGTAGAGCGTGCTCCACGATGTCCGTGGTGTGCGCTCACGTGCCGGGAATAAGACCCCTAGCGATATCTTATAGAGGATGTCCTGAATAAGCTCTTCCTCCAGTGACTCTTGAGGCGTAGGTGCTGGCAGATGAGTGGGAGGATTGTGCTAAACGTGAACTGAAGATAGACCTGATACGGTTCGATAGCTTGATGAACTGGAGATGGATCTGATGAACTGTGAATAGATCTTATGAACTCATAAACAGGGGATAGATCTGATAAAATGATTACCTGGGGATAAATCTGAATGATTACCTGGGGATAAATCTGACTGATTACCTGGGGATAAATATGACTGATTACCTGGGGATAAATCTGACTGATTACCTGGGGATGAATCTGACTGATTACCTGGGGATGAATCTGACTGATTACCTGGGGATGAATCTGACTGATTACCTGGGGATGAATCTGACTGATAATCTGGGGATGAATCTGAATGATAACCTGGGGATGAATCTGACATTACCTGGGGATGAATCTGACTGATTACCTGGGGATGA
>JACJUY010004599.1:14716-69517 GCA_014220935.1 Platorchestia sp. MABIK | reverse complement strand
ATTATTGAGTTCTTTTGGTAAAGATCGATCTGAAACAAACAATATATGCTTTTATGAGAAAGAAATCAAAGTTCAGAATACTATGAAAAAGCTTTGAATTACCCAAAATATGACGGCAAATGTTCACTATAATTTCACAGGCTGGTTATAGGTCCGAGCTAAGCGTAAATGAAAAATACAAAAATAAGATGCATCAAAACAGTGCTGCATAAAAGAATTTCCATAATCACATCTAATGAAAACCTATACGCTGTTCACGAAATTCCTTAAATCTAAGTCACAGTTTACAAAGTAGTGTACGAGGTGAGATCACAAGCGTAGATGCTTACGCTTCGAAATTGTTCTTAGTGTTCGGATACAAGAATGCAGGATGGCGCTTACAGAAATTATTTCTTAGTTTGTTCTCAGGCCTAGCATTCGATATGAATGATTTCTTAGGGTGAAAATAACTGCTTGCTTATTTGAGGAAGAAATATCTTCGTCCGTTGTCAAAAAATAAAAAAAAAAAATCTTCGATCAAAATTAATATTTTACACATGTATTGTTGATGGACACATGAGGGAATCTGTTTTCTAACTTGCACTTTTATACATGTGTTTTTCTTAAGGAAAGGTTCATTTTAAATTCGGTGTATTCTCACGTGTGAATAATTGTACATGAAATCATTTAAAATTTGAAACAATCTCCATCAGAAGACTCAATAATGTTGTTTCGCATCTCGAGGGTAAAACAATAAAAAAAAATTGCAATTTACCCAATAAACTGTGCATTTCACCCGCATAGGTTTCCCATAAATGAACTCTTTCAACATGAATGAAAATAAAATCAAGTTTCTTTTACACCCAAATAGAAATTATTATGCTACTTGAGCCTACTTCTAATGGTTTCCTGCAGTAAGTGTAGCTTTTGGTGGTTCAGAGCAGTACATCGCGCCAATAATTTTGATCACCTAAAATGACTAGTGGCAGTTTCTTGCTCTAAAGACTGCTTTTAAGTCACTACAGCTTACATTGCGTGCAACTACCATTAGAAAATGCTGCCATTTTTTCATGTGCATCAATTTTGTGCTTCTCATTGGAGCTCACTGACGGAATTACTGCTGTGTCACTTCAGCCACAGTGAAAGAAATTGCTATAAAAGAAGACATGACGTCTGTGTACCACAGACAACAGCCGTCGAGCTCTTGATTCTGTAGTAATAGTTTTAAATAGGGCAACTTCATCGGTCTCGAATATCCGGCAGTAACAGTTCAGAAATGTCATTCCATTATTGTATTTAAAAATCCTTTCATATTCAGGCAGCTCAACTGATTCTCTGTAGTACCCGAGCTCTAAAATTCGTCTTACCGGTTGATGATGCTGTAACAATCAAGCACAAGCTCACAGAAATTTTGGAAAAGTGCTGCTGTTGGTGGCATGTGCTGCATTCGGTATTCTGGTCAGTCATTTCAAGAGCTTACATGCGTTGCAGAAGTGCAGTCATGAGGTGGAAATTCGAGCCGTTCAAAACTGCCTTCGCCAGCAAGACTTGCCACTTACGAAATTGTGTTCCATTGTGAGAAAATGTGCTCGAAAAGCACTGAACGTTGAAAACAAAGCCGCGTTAGGCGTGTTGGAAGTTTGAAAGCACTGTATTATAGTATGAACCTCTTTCAGGTCAGAAAACAGTGACATTGAAACCATTTCTTTGGTTGTTATATTCTTTTTCAAAGATTTAAGCAAAAAACGGAGTTTCTATAGAATGAATACTTTACATCGTGGACGCTTGTTTGCTGCGTTTCGTACAACCTCGGACTTGCGTTGCATTTAGAGAAGCGTTATAACATGGGTACAGTTGTTGTTATATCACAGCCCATGTAAGTTTTTGTGTGTTCGTAGAAAAATTCCCAAAAAATGAGCGCATGATTCGTTATATTAGAGGTTCAACTGAATAGTATCGCAGCATAAATGTAATATTAGCAGTACCTATAACTTAAATATAAATGATTTTTCACACAAATTGATGAATTCCTTCATCATTTCAAAGTAACATTCGTTTTCCATAAACTGTTTACTAGCGTAGTTAGGAAGTTGTGCGAGTAATAATAACAATTTATTGACTTCAGCTCAAGGTTATTTTATTTTAATTTTAAATAAAGCATTCAATTTTTTGAGCTAGCGGAACTCCATGAGAAGCATTTATTGTTTTTACTCAGAGGAGAGTGATGAACGTAAATTCTTACCGTGTACAAATTTAGGAAGAGCGTGATTTGTTGTTCCGATCAACCACACAAAATTTACTTCATAGATTGGAGTATCTGAGTTTCTTTATCTGGGAACGCTTTTCATAAATCGTAAACCCCATTTTAATACAATTTTTACCTTTTTTCCTACACAGGGTGTTTCTGAACAAGAGGTAATAAATGAAACTATATATAGAAAATCCCAAAATAAAGTGATTTTCATGAGTAACAAAAATCTTAAAACTCATATTCTTCGAAGTGAGGTATTAGGCAATCTAGTTAAGAAGTAAAATTACTAAATTCACTCGAGTTTGTGTGATTGATTACCCAATCATACTAGTTTAAACCATTTAAGGATTGATTTTTCAAAAATTTTTGCAGGAATAAAATTACAAATCACAAATGATAAATTTTATTGTTATGATAAGAGGTTTTCAAAATGCTTACCGTGAACTTCAATGCACTTTTCATATGTGTCATTAACTGCCGTACAGATATAAAAACGTAAGGTTTTTCAGCTATTTGTGTTGCAGTATCAACTTTGCGGGCAACCAGATCTTGATCTGAATTCACAGGGGAGGCATACACAAGCTCCATCATCGCTCCCCACTGGAAGAAATCAAGTGGTGTCATGTCTGGTGAGCGAGGAGGCCATGTCACTGGGCGGCCTCTGCCAATCCACCAATTCTGAAACTGCTCACCTAAAGGATCTCGTGATCTAAGGAAATACTGTGCTGGTGCTCCATTATGTTGAAACCACATTCTTCCACGGATATGTTCAGAGGAAAATCTAATAATGCAGGCAAAACTTCTTGTAAAAAAATCCTATAAGCAGGGCCAGTGAGAGGTGAAGGCATCAAATATGGACCGATTAAATTGTCGTTTACAATTTCTCCCCACACGTTGACGCTGAAGCGATGTTGATGTTGATGAACACAAATTATATGGCGATTATTGACAGCCCAATGGTGAGAATTGTGCGTATTCAATATACGACAACGAGTGGTAGATGCTTCATCAGTGAACAGGACTCTCTTTGGAAAGCCGACATTGCAAAAGCACTAAGCATGTTGCATGCGAGGCCCATGATCTGTAGGAAGCAAACATTGCATTCTTTGAAAATGATATGGGTGTAAGATTTGACCGTGGAGTTCTCGCCATACAGTAACATGACTTGAAAAGCCTATGTTTTAGCAGCGTAGCTTGTATTATCACGAGGATTTTGTATAAATTGTTGAATGATTCGACTTAGATGATCGTTGCGTGGACGCCCGGTTTCCTGTCTGTTTATCCTGAAGCTTCCATTTGCACGCAATCTCCTGTGTAAGTTGGTGAAGAGCCTGTGTCTAGGAACCTCACGATTATGGTAGCGTTTTCTGTACAACTGTGGAGCAAGTAAAGCATTTCCTGCTGCAGCTCCGTACATGAAATGCATGTCAGCAAGTTCTGCATTCGTGAAGCGCTCCATGCTTACTGTTCGACGTGCAGTTAACAAATGACCAATAAAATAGCGCTCTTACCCACTTAACTTAGTACAATGAATTTAATTTTCAGGTTCGATACAAACATGCAACTGTTCCGTAAACATTTCTCTTTCTATGATTCTCTGTGCAGGTACATTAATCACCTAAAACCTAACTTCGTTGACAGCATGTGCGTGAGCGCCTAATATATGGAATTTAAGAACTTTCAACTTGGGATTGCTCGAAAACGGTGTTACTGGTAAAAATCGCTTCATTTTGTGCTGTTCTAAATGTAGTTTATTTTTTACCTGTAGTTCTGAATCACACAGAAAATCCCGCTGCAAAGATAGTCTACGGATTAAGCAATTAAGATTTCATTTACTTTTTTCGCGAAACTATTGTTTGATAAAATAAAGATTGTTTTTACTAGTGTACCTATCAATTGACATACTAAAATAAATACAAAATAAATCCATGAATTTCAAAGGATATTTTTACAATAGAGAAATATTCTTTTTGACGCCAGACATTATTGGTTTTTGAATTAGGCAGGAAAGTTATTCTTGAATTCTAAACATTGATCTTTTTTTTCCATCAGTTTGCTTGAAATTCTCGTCAATATGGCATAAATAAACTTAAAATTAACTCAGTTTCATGCTATTTCTCATCCATTTCATTTCCATTAATCACCTGAAAGTTTTTTAAGACACTGTGTTTTTCATACCATTTTTATCTCGCAGTTTTGCTAATGCCGTTCGGCAAATGACAAATGCCTATAGGCTTCCCACCTACAAAGCACTTTACCAGAAAATAATTCAATTCAAGTAACTCAGAAAAAATTGCGTTGTGAGATCCTGTTCTTATACCTGCCTGCCCATTCACAGCGTCACTTCGTCATTAAAATTTGCGCTTCAATTTAATTTTTGTCATTAATAAATTTCGTTATTTTTAGGATTATGTTATATCTCGGTGTGAGCCTTGCATGGCAGGCGCCGCCGGAAGTCTTTATTGCAATTGCACTTGGGTTCGGATGGGTCCGAAATGCCTAGACCGCAACCGCCGGAAGCTGACCGGCGAAGTCCTTTATGGTGTCTTGCTACGCTTTGCCTTTTACAAGCAATGGAAGATCTTTGTTTGACTTCCGGGCATTGCTAGTTTTAAGGAGGGTCTGTCACCGACGGAATCAGTCACATGCCTACATGTTACTGATGTTACTGATCCTTAGCCTACACCTAAGGGTACAGAAGTTAAAGCTTCTGCTACAATACCTCAAGTTGTGTCGATAGTACGACACTACAGATTAAAAATAAAGAAACGCTATTGAAGTGATGCCAGCAGAATATTGCATAAGACAAACTCCCGGAATTGGCCACGAATGTCAAAACGTCATGATCATTGCGAGGCAGCGATAAAAATGTGCGTAATTGCAAATTTTTGCACTGAGATTGTTGTATATTTCGGAGTCATGTTCGTGATAAAAGCAGTTAAGAAATATATGATGAACATTTTGCACGAACGCTTCGAACTTTAACGCAGTATCAAAGTAAAGCGAACAGGGAACTCATGTCGTGTTCTCGACTCCGAACATTACTGGCATCATCTGAATAACTTGCAGCTCAATCTTTAAGTTAAGGCTCTGAAAAATATCAGCATTCAAAATGATTATAACGTACGAATGGAAAAAATTGAACTTAGGATGTTAGAACATGTTGCACTTCAGCTAGAATTATTTGTCAATAATTGCCAGCAGTGAAATTGAAGTATCAATTAGTATAGGACATAAAGGCTGATGAATGTTTAGTCTCACCAGAAGACCGTTTTACAGCTTGAGAACATAAAAGATTAGAAACTTGGCAATTATGATTTAATTTATAGAAGCATTCAATTACTTTTATTCGTTATATTTTATTCAATATGTAGTGATACAAATGATTCGTTATTTTACAAGTATCACTACACGCTCAAATCGGTGTTCTTATGATAGATATATTTTAAAAGGTGCTATTGCAGTGTTCTCAGCTATGAGCGCTTTACTCGTCATCCATTATGAGCTAATTTTTTCATTTTCTGTCAAGATTTTAGAAGCTCGTTTAGAATCACAAGCACAATTGTTATCTTTCGCACATCCCAAAACTTTACGCTAAATTTAAAATTTAAATCTAGAATACACTACTCTACTGTAGCTTTTATCTCCTCATATTTACCTTCAGGGAACAAAGTCTATCCTACAAAGCTCGTAACGATCCAAGCTGTTAAGAAACTGTCATTATTGTGTATATTTGTGCTTTTTGTGCTCGTTATCTAATGCAATGTTTACGGCCAGAGAGTTTCGTTTGCATCAGCTCGGTCTGTTTTTCATGGAAGGCATATACCTTTACATCTCATTAGTTACTGACTCGAAGAAACGTAAATTTAATGAGATGCAAACTCACCGACAGTTCACTGAAAGAAATTTCTTCAACGAGATTGGCCCGGTTATATCCTAGCAACCCTTACTAAAATCATCGATCTTATTGCGGAACTAAAGGAAAAATGTGCACTCGTCACCATATTAAAAATGCTTAGAAACACTTGAGTTGTTTTTTGTCGCGGTTGTGCTTCTTCAAATAACTTGAATGATGGGAAAAGAATACTGCGAATCAAAACACGAGTAAAAGTTCTAAGCTAGGCGCCCCTTAATTCAAACACAAGTAAAGATTCTAAGCGAGGCGCACCTTAATTCAAACACAAGTAAGGATTCTAAGCGAGGCGCACCTTAATTAAAACACAAGTTAAGATTCTAAGCGAGGCGCACCTTAATTCAAACACAAGTAAAGATTCTAAGCGAGGCGCACCTTAATTCAAACACAAGTAAAGATTCTAAGCGAGGCGCACCTTAATTAAAACACAAGTTAAGATTCTAAGCGGGGCGCACCTTAATTCAAACACAAGTTAAGATTCTAAGCGAGGCGCACCTAATAACAAACGCTAATTACGGAGATTTACATTGCATATTATGAGCTGTACATCACACGGAATTTTGGTATTTTAAACGCCGTGAGATAAATATTTTGTACACATCTGACACTGTCAAATACATGATCTGAATTACTCATCATTTTATATTATATAATTCTAAGATGAAAATCATTTTGAAACGTGTATAAAGTCGTGTTATTTCTTTAATACAGTTGTATTTTCCTCAATAAATTGAACATGCATTAGCTACGTTGCACTATGTGCATGATTATTGTGATTATTTGTAGAGAAATTATTTTTTGGATGTTATTTAGGGAATAATTTACAACACAATTCTACATGAACAACTTTAGAGCAAGCTGTAATTCTGCTCATCGAGTGATAACAGCACAACTAAATTATTTTGCTCCGTCAAGCTGTCCAGCTCCCTTGTATTATTTCTTTCCAAGGACCAGCTGGACCATCTTTTTGCATAGTTTCAAAATGGAAGACAGTTTTCCATTAATTCATTTTAGTCAAGCAATAATTAAAAAACAAAGTAGTATTAAAAGAGTTATAATAGACGTAATGACTGTTCATGAATGGAGAGAAGAAACTCCTAGAAAGTATGAGTACAATAATAATTAGCTTTCAATTTCAATAAGTAAACGTGAGTAGTAAAATTTTAAACAGTGATGTATCTCAGCGTTCAATTTTTTGTGTTCGCTATCCAATGTGTTCGAAACCTAATGATACAAACTTCGGTGCTACTATAGCATGATGTCTACCGCCATATTTCGCAGCTCAATTTGTATTTCAATGCGCTCACGGAAATTAAAAATTCCGTTCCAAAGAATCCCCAAAGGAACACATTTAAAAACGTTTTACACGAATGACATTCTGCTCTCCGATGCGTAATTTTGATGCTAACCTAAAATTTGATGCTAACCGATGGTAACTTAAAATAACATAAATAAACCTAGAATAGCTTACCTTAACTTACCCCAAACCGATGCTGTTCTTTGCCGCCAAGAAGTGGGCGTACATGTCCCGCAAAGAAAGTGGCTGTGACCCAACAATGCGGCGACTAAGAAACCGACTATATATTGTTATTTCTATCTGAACGTAATTATTGTTATATCTCGAAAATAATGAATCAGCGAGCAGAATGACATTCGTGTAAAACGATTTAAACGAATTACTTTATTGATTCTTCGGAACAGAATTTCACACTTCCGTGAGCGCATTTAATTACATATTGACCATATTGTTTACCCTGGAGCAGTTTGAGACGCACAAATTAAGTGTTTATCGCTAAATTAAACGCATGGAAATAAGTAATATCCATTAGTAACTTAGCCTAACTTGACCTCAAGCTATAGTACTAGCTAGAGGTAGATCTCATGCTATAGTGTGGTAGACCTCACGCTGTAGCAGCACCCAAACTTCGACAGTAGAAACTAAAACACAGAAGAACAACTTTTTCGTGATTAAGTATAAGCCCCCAAATTAATCGTTTTCAAGATCTCGAATCGTTAAGGTCGTACGTCTCTTGAGAAATTTATTGCTCTCTGCATTATCTTATATCCCCAAACTATATGTGGTAAAATTTGTCAGTGGTCATCTATTAATTTGGCTCGTCTAGTGCCACATTAAGGATTTAATTTATGAATTGGAGGCAGAAATGGACATCGTTGGTAAGATAGCAGACGTAGCAGCACTCGTTGTGGATGATACACGAGTGTTTTGCATGTCCGGGAATCGTTTTTGAGTTTCCTCCAGACCTGTACTGATATAGCAGGGAGACATCTTCGAAGCCTTTTGGTAATTTTAATTCCGTAACAAAGTTATCAAATGAAGTTCTATCCCCTACGACTATGGTTACAGCTGTAGATAGACATGTGCATCGCAAACGACAAATGTTTATATTTTCACGTACTCCTGCATGTGAAAGTCGTTCCTTTAGCCATTTATTTCTACTATCGAAGTTTGTACCATTAGTTTTCCCACACCTTGTGCATAGAAATTTAAATCAAATTGCTAAGAGGTCATACATTTCGAAAACTAAGAAGCTTTTTACGACTACGTAGAAGTGAATTCGCTTTAACCTACATAAAGGAGCAAAGACTAAAGCTACATGGTTCAATAATTTATTAGCAGGCGATTAGACCGCCTTTAGCTATGATTACTGAATTCATTCTACCTAGCATTGATTTTACAAGAATCTTGATTTGCTGTAGCCCTATTTTTGGCCATAGCAGTAGAAACCTGTCCCTCAAAGCAGTAATGTTTGCAGGAAGGGGCAATGAGTCTTACAGGTTCCTCTAAAACTCATGCCATAAATTTTCAATTGAGTTCAAAATAGGAGATTGTGGTGGTCGGTCAATGACTTCAATATTCCCTCATTCGCAATAAACCAATATTGTACGCTTTTAGTTCTCTGGATGAGAGCAATGTTGCCTTGAAAAATTCCGTTATCACCAGGAAAATAATTCTTCACTCACTGATAAACGTAACCAAGAAGACGAATCCATTGTTTCATGTGGCTGTCACCATACGCTCATACGCCCATTGCTTTGAAAGAGGGTGAATAAATTGGAGTCATCATACCACATAACGTGCTTCCAATCCTCAACAGTCTATACGCGGTCTTTTCGAGCAAAGCACAGACGTTTGTTCCGATTCGCCACTAACACTAATTTCAACGAATGCAAATTTACTGGGAAGCCTCCCGGTGAATTTGCGTTTGCCTAAATTAATTTTATTCAGCTTTCGACCTCCAGTTCTTTGAGAAATTGTTTTGGACAATCACAAAACTTACTAGTTATTATAAGTAAAAATGAACAGAGATTTTTCTTCACCAATCTCTTCAAAAAGCGCATGCATTGATCATTCAGAACGTTAGGTCTTCTAGAATTTTCACCAGATGAACTTGGTTCAGCATTTGCTTCCATCCTGATCTTCTTTGTGCCTGTATCGTTATGATACTTATCCCATGTGCTGTACAAATGTCCTCAATTGGTTTTACATTTTGATGGATCCCAGCTATGCATCCTTTATCGACTACAGACAGGCCCTTTCTAAAAGTTTTCATTTCTCTGAGGTAAATGAAAATTTTGAGGCCCAAATGCACTCTACAAAGGGCGTAAGTACTTGATAAACGATGCTAGAATGTTTTCACCTATGTTTTGTTTTACCGATAGAATCAAGCTATAAAATCAAATAATGCATGATATGTGGTGTACGTATAAATGATGTGCGAGACTTTTTAAGGCCGCTCACCTATAGTTTATTTAACGATTATTTTATTGATGGAAGCGTTTAACTTTTCACATAACATCTCCTGCTTCACTGCAAATTTTTTAGCTTTTTCAGAGCAGTTGAAAAGGATACTTGAGTTAAAAATTGCGAGAATCACAGGTCTTAATTCATCCATTACATATTAACTTTAAATCAGCGGGTGCATGATAAAGCGGAATAAGGGGGTAACATCTTTGCATCCAGGAGGTATCTGCTCCTACTAAAGCATACAGCAAGTGAACTCATTGCGGAAACCTCCACTTTAAGGATGAAATACTGCAAGAGAACAAACTTCGGACACCAAACTTTAGTAACGGCATACGGTATATGAGCATTGTTCTCTGGGGACCCTACAAACCAGAGAAACAGATACCAGTAAAGTTTGGTCGACAAGGCAATTATGAACAAGTACCCTTTCAACTTGAATATGAAGGCATCTGCGAGATGGGACGCTGAACATAATCAGAACGCTGTAGAGTTATTTTTCGGCTGTAAACTATCAGGATCGGTAAATGAGACGGTGGAGAAGCACAAAAGTAAGTCTGAGAAAATGCGATACAATGAATATGGTTTCAATGAACATACTCAATTACTCATACTAAGTGTTCTTCTCTCCGTCATCCTTTCTTATGTGAACCTTCATTTGTGACTCTTTGTTACCATTGTAAAGTAATTCGAATGCGTGCAGGGATTAGTCCGATTAGTCGGAGCGAATGTTGTCTGCCAGCCACCGAATTCATTTAGTGCTTGTGCAGACAAATATCCTGGCGGTAGAATTACAGATACTGCAATCTGTTGAGCAATAAACAGAAATGTAAAGTCTTTCCAAATGACGTGATTTAACACATCTAAATTACATCAATGTCAAGAGAACCCTAACCTGAGAGACGTTGCACACTGGTGTGCTGCTGGAGTAAAATGTAGAGGCAGCAAGAGGAAGAGAGAAAATAACTTACCAAGAACAGATATGAATCTAATTAGCTCAAAGATGACAGATCACTAAGTTCCTAGAAACTAGTCATGGGCACTTTCAACCCTATCAGTCTTTAAGTCTTGCACGCCTCATGGTGTATTCCCGGATGCAGATGAGGTTCAACAAATTACGAGTAAAGAGAGTTGGATTCAATTGTGCGAGGCTCGCTGGTCATGTAATAAAGCTTTTACGCATTCACGTACATAGAAATAAAGTGTAGAAATACGAGAGAAGGATGAATGACTTGTAATCACACTCTGAATTTGGCAAATTGGCACCACCGTTCCAGCTGTTGCAGCTCTCGTCATTGCAGCGCTGTGATCAGCAATGTGTGAGCACTCAATCGAATTATCCTTACAGTGTATCCCGTTACATTGTGAATTGAGTTTTTCATTTATACATTAAGGGGTCACCGTCAAGGAATTCAATAATTGTAATGAATCTGAGAATCAATTTGAAGGGAAAAAAAGTCTCCCACCGCCCCTATTTCAGCGAGTGCGTGACGCTAATGAAGGTCTTCTTGTAATTTATTTTTCCTAGATTTGGGAAACATTCCAATTCTCCATAGGTCTTCAAGTAGAAAGCCACATATTAGTTATATGCCTACGTAATTTTTTAGACTGAAAACATTACTGAGAAAATAGCAACATTAGTTAAGAGTAAGTTGCATTATCTTGAGGACAATCATGTGCGTGAATTGTCGTACGTTCAGATGTGGAACTAGCCCTAATGACCGATGAGTGGCAAATATAATTTTCTTACTTGTTATGAAATTCATATTCATTTTCTATTTTTTTAATCAGCTTTTTTCAACGGGTATTGAAATGATAAAAATTTAATGTTTGTTTCACATTTAACAAAGAACTTCTGTTTAGCGATTGATTTGTCAATTTGATTTTTCTGTTGTCGAATTACAATGAACTAAGAAGAAATTTAAATGCTGTGGGCTAAATTTGAGCTTCTAAATTTTGCCAAAAAAACAGAAGTTGTTCTTTGCTCACGTAAATTCATTACCTCGCAATCTCGATAACTAGTGCATGAGCTTTAGTAACCTAACAAACTGAAAATAAGTCAGACTTATCTATCTATTTTAACCTTCATTCAAGTAGGACTTTTGAAACCAAATAGCCAGTTGACAAAAGTAAAACTTCTACTTCTTCCAGGGAGCTAAATTTTTTTCATTTGTTTTAACATCGTTTAGGACTAGTTTGTGTTGTGGAAATGAAAAATTTAAACGAAGAGAGGAATTTATTATGAAAAATTCTACTTATAAATACTTGCACAGAAAACTTAATTTCCCCCAAACTGGCTTAATAACCTTTCATGAAGTATAAGTAGGAGTATATCTTGAGGCACAATATTCCTCGGCTTCAGTAGATTTGAAATGCTATTTTATTAGATTTACTGCAAATGCGAAAGCACCAGCTTCGACTCATGTTTTTCTGTCTCATGAAGTAAATATGACGGTTTTCATTCTGTCAAAAATTTGCAGTCTTTTCTCCCTCAACTGATCTGGCGTGGTTTATATTTTAGTCTCGTTTCTGTAGTCCGTGTAAGCATCACAGTCGATGAATTTTTCCTTATGAATCTTATAGATGGTGAATATCTAAAGCTAGAAAATCAAATCTTCATTCGCTTATCTCAGTCTAATGATTTTCAAATCAGAAAAAGTTCAACTAGTAAGAAAATGGAAATACTTTATTTAATTCCCTCACTTCGACTTTCAATAGTCTACCATCATATTTCAAGTTGGTGTTATCGCTGCACAAATCGAGGAAAACATTCTTTGAGGAATTGCTGACAAGGTAACTTTAGAAGACAACCAGCTCTTCAATTTGTGTCTTTTATAATTAAAATTTCCTCCGAATGTAGTAGAGAAAACTAAATAAATACATATTAGCCTGTTTTTAAACGTCATCAAATAAGTTACATACAATTTTTAAGTTGGGAACGTTCTAGTCAACTCTATAACTATCCATCGTCAGTGTGATTGTTCAATTCTAAAAAATGATCATGTCAGCTGTGAATCAGAGCTAATACCATGCATATATATCCTGTGTAGCGAAATTCAATCTAAGCTTTAGTATTATACTTGCCTGGAATTCACAATTTCGAATAAATCTTAACTCTGATATACAAAGCTTTCTCTTCCCGGTGCGGGAGCTGATAATATAAGCGCCCACCTCAAGTTTATTCCCACAAAAAGCTCTCTACAACACGAGCTCTGAGAGCAATGGGTCATTGAATTAAATTCAATTTAAACTTTGATCAATATTTTTCATACATAACCACATCACGCTACGTCTGCTGATATGAAGGACTTCGAATGCATGGCTGCTGTGAACCATCATCCTTGAGAGGAGCAGCGAAGCTGTTTCCAATTTAAAATTTGCATTCAGAAGTGATAGGTTCTTTGAAGTGGAACAGCCGTTTTGCGGTGAATCAGGATTCCCGAACAGAAATGAAATTTGTAGCGGGGCAGAAAATGTAAGAGTTTTCAGTGTTTGGAAGACGCCAACTCTCTTGCTTTTATTTGCATCGTAAAATGAAGGGGGAATTTCAGAGCTTCTCTGGAAATGCCCCTAAGGCATTTTGTAGCTACGACTGAGATTTTAGAGGCAATAAACATCAAAAAGAATTCCGAAATACGAATCAGTATAAGCGGGAATACTTATTCTTCATTAACAAAAAGACTCACTCCTAAAGACCTTTAAACTTCTATATTTTGAGACAAGGAACTGTAACAATACAAAAATACGTTTATAATAATTGCCAGAAACGAAACAATGCGTGGAGGATTGAACCCTCGTAAGATTTTATAGCTGTTTGTTTACCTTCCGAAGCTAGCAGGTTCTCTTTTGTGGACCCATTTTGTGTATTTCTGAAAAGGTGTAATACTTCTCAGAGTGCAGTCGCAATGCAGAGTCTAAAAAATTTAATAGGCTAGTTTCGTGTATAGTAATAAAAATTTCAACGTAAACGGCAAAATTTTGTTGGGTTTAGTACTCGGGTAGAACAAAGGGATGCGATGTAAAGCGATTCTGATGAATAGAATGAAATTAAGTTTTAGAGGTGATTAAATATATCTGTGATCACGTCGGAAATACATTTTTGAGCTCAACATTCGCCTGAAAATAATATACTGCTGAACTTTTTCAATGTTCCATGTATTTCCCTTCTAAACAGTATAGTAGAATGCTGGACACATATCTCACGTGAATACTAAATAAATTCTGTTTTCATGTGTGAATATTTCTACACATTCTACAACTAAGTAAGCCATGAATTAAATTTTGCTTAATCGCACCTTCTCCTTAAAATTTAAAATGTCTGTTTATCTGTGCTTAGTTATTGCTCCACTGGAAGCATTTCTGTATCATGTGTTCGACTTGCCCGCATTTGTTTCACGCCCCGCGTTTGAGCTGCTCACATAACGATAGCAGAGCTTTATGATTTGACTGAGTGAGCATATTCGTCATTTATTTCAGTCTAATTCTTTCGAACATGCGTTTAAAATTGCCTTCTCAATCGCTTTGTTTTACAGGGAATAACTCCGAATCCTCAGAAGAGGGATTGAATCAAATTATCAATTATTGGAGCATAAATCTAAATTTTTACATCATGTCCATGAAAGCATAGTTTAAAATGTTTTAAAATCTTTCAAATTCAAATTATAAAAAATTAAGAGGGTAAATGTAGTAAGATTAGCTATTTACTTCTTCCCGCCGAGCTTGCTCGAAACTTGTCCTTCAATTTAACAGTTAGACAAGCCCCACTTCTATTCAAGTCGGACCTCAACTCACCGCTGAGGTACCTCTCCTTAAGCGGGGTACCTCAGCTGCAACTGCACTACTCAAAGTTATAATGCCTTCCATTGGCCCGGAAAACTTTCCTCGGGCCAAATTTAGGAGAACTTTTAGGTGGTGAGCTAATAATTCTTCGGTAATTGGTACCCCTGTGGGAAAATGTGCTGGAGTTTCCAGACAAAGTGGAGGCCTCGGGCAGACTGAGATGGCAATTTTTTTAAACTTCTAGATATTCATGAACTCCATTAAGAAACGATAGGGAGATATCCGCTCGAGGACAAAGAATAAGTACAATAAAATATTCTTCGTTGAACTAGATTGTTCGAAAAAATTTCCTTTAGTATTAGGTTACATACACCACTTTGAACACATGACGGCATGATGATAAAAACATGTATGCTACCTACGAGGATGCATGAATCTGCTTCAAATGTGATGGCAGCGAAAAAGAAATTCTACTTTTGTGTCATATTCTGTCTGAGACCATGAAATGTCGGTAAAAGTTTGACAATGCGTCTCTCCTACAGTATGTTCAGATTTACTAAACGTCAGACATGACATATTTGCATTATTTTTCAATCGCAATATCTGAAGAACTCGCTCACATCAGGCGCGCCAGCGTAGCTCCGGGCCCACCGGCGCGCTAGCGGGAGCGGTCTCTATGGAAATGCTATGTGCTCTGGCTGGGACGCTGCGTCGACTACTCAGCCGCCTCGAGGTTTGATTTTACTTTCATATGAATAAATAATTTATAAAACGATTCCAAAGAATGAACAACCGTAGGTTTAGTTATTTGTTGAAATGAATAGCGTCTTGAGGAACTGCTTGAGGTTCAATGTTAATTACTAGGTACATTATATTAGTACTTTTTATATGCAGCTGTATAAGCATGAGTTCAGAATATTTCTCAATGAGTTGCTCTTCTGTAAGAAAATTTGATCGTCAGAGCTATTCACATTTATTGGTGTGGTTTCGCTACCAGAGAGGAAAACTATCTATGTGTTGTCAAATGACCGTTCTCATTTACTAGAATACTTCATCATGACCAAAATGCTAACAAATTGTCTGACTGAACGAACAGCTGTTTGCATTGTCCATGGATTAACTGTAAACACTTTATCAAATGAGTTTTCATTTTGATGAATCGAAAATATGTGAACTAAATGGTTCAAAGAGTTTGTTATCGATTGTTAGGATTCGTTGGCGAGAATAAGGTAGTTTCAAAATACCTTGACCTCTAAAGGTAAATCCCTCTGTCTGTGTCAAATTAGTTCATAGTCTAGCGGCGTGTGACGTTCACTCTGTTTCTTACTTTGTGCCTGTGACGTCCATGCTGCTGGTAAGCATAACAATTTGTGATTATTCCTTTATTTGTGCGTCTCAAGTTTTATTTGTGTAAATACCATGATCAGTGTAGGAAAAGCGTTCAAGTTTAATTTGTATTGATGTGAAGTGTCCAGTGTGAGAAGTAAGCGTTCCGTTGTTTATAAATTTATTTCTTTTGTTCTAGGATCGTTACTCTCGCACGTCTCCTCCTTACCTTACCTGTTACTCCTTGCCAAACGACCCAATTTCTTGTTAATTGTTTTTGTTCATTTTGAGACTGTTTTGGAACTTCATTCCGTAGACCTAATAAGTCTCATTTTGCGTACTCCGTTGGCTACAATGGATTAACTATCTTGTAAAACCATCTTGCTTTAATATTTAACTTCCATGTTTTTTGCCATTTATTATCCTTACTGAGGCTAGAATCCTCCAAGCGAACATAAGACAGGAAAGGTCTTATAACATCGATCAGACGCGAGTACAAAACAACATTCTGATTCACGAATGCTTACCAATTGGTTGAAAGTGGTGTAGTCTCTGAATTTCGAAAATACATCAAGTTAATCATTGAGTGAGATCAAGACGAGAGTGATTTTTGAGACAACAAAAAATTAATTGAAAGACAAAATTATCCTTAACCCGACCACGTTGTAAGTAGAAGCAACAATGATCACGTTCCAATCAAGCTGGCAAGTGGAAGCTGCTACTCATTTTTATATCAATTTGAAGGAAAAGTTCGAAGATGAGAAATATAGAAATGCTTAGAAATTCTTTCAATGAATTCTAAACGGAGTGGATGATTATAAAAAATACCCAGACTAAGTTAGCTCTTCTAAAAAGTTTTTAAGCTTTCGTAACGTAATATTTCAAAAAAATGAGGAGACTTTGACACATGAAAGTGACTGCAAAAAAAGAGAAATGTTAGGACGTTAAGTTTCAACCAAATCACAGTCACCAAGCTTATTGTAGCGGGATGAGAGGTCCATCTCAGGCCATAGGAACAAATATTGTTTTTTACTCGTTAATGCGAACCAACTTATTTTAATGTTCTTATCATTTAAGACTCAGTGTTTTTTTCATACATGGTCCTGTTTCATGACTACAGTCGCGTTTTACTTCGGTTTCCAATTTTCTCAATAATGGAACTGATGCCGACTATCAGTGACCCTTCTAAAATAATTTCCACCGTTCATTGAAAAGAATAATTTTACTTCATACATAAAGGAATTGACTTCAAAATCTGAAAACCGCCGTTCGAAATGAATACGAAATTAATGAGGGCATCAAGCAGCAGAATAAAAAATTACGGAAGCTCAAAAATGGTGCAGAACAGCTGCCGCAAAATGCAGCGGTGACTTCACGCTCGGTATCCTCCTAATGGCGGCATTCTGTGATCGCGTTGCCCATTCGAGGTCTAATACGACGTTCATATGATGCACCCCTCGAAGTTAGGCGTAACTTTGTGCCTCAGTTTAACAGTGCGGGCCAAACTCTGTTGGGTTCATTGTCGGTCGTTTTCTACGCAAAGTTTGTGGCTAGTTTGAACGCTCGCTAATGCGCCAAGTTAGCAAATTAGGGTGGACCTTCTGTCTACGGCGCTCTGTTCTCGTACGTGTCCTGCGCATAGCTCGATCAGTGGAGTCATAGTGGATAATATCGTGTCAGAATTACAATGAGGTTGCTTAATTTTCCTCTTGAATAATAACTGTTTTTTTCTACTAGGATAAAAATCTTAAAATAACTGCTGCTCCAAAATTCGAGAAAGGGGATGGGGCGTCTCACCTCCAGCTATCATTCATAAATCTCAGAGCCACAAGTCGGTCGTAAAATGTTGACTGTTAGGCAACGTGGCTCTCAACTTAAATTGCAATGACGCTTTCTTCAATTTCTATAACAATTTGTCCACTAGTTTTTCAATTGTAAAACAGTTCACTGTTGTCATTAAGATGCATAAAACATAAAGAGTTGGATCGTAGGACAAGTTTTTGGATTGATTTCATACAAATGTTAGCGCCAGCTCATTGTTAGCTTGTGCTTTGAGACATGAGTTGCGTATGGAATACCTACGCCATGTCTTGTGGTGTCGGACCAGTACTGCCATAGCTTTTCACGGACACCACCACAGGTCTGCGACCAACTTGGCCCCGTCTTAGCCGGGTTGTGACATTGCTCTCGGAGCATTCCACCGCCAGTCTGACACCATGTCTTGTGGTGTCAGACCAGTGCTGATCTCATGAGTATTCAAAATTTTAAATAAGTTGTTCCTTGACTTCACTTTCCATATCTGCAGTGATTCATTTTCATTCCTTGCGTAGAACTGATTCCAAAACGTGTACTAATCAAACAGTGACAACTGTTTCGTGAAAAGGAGAGAAAGGCGAAGAAAGAGCTGGAGGAGGAGAGTGGCCTGAGACGAGAAAAAGAACAAGCACAAGGAAACGGGAAAGGAAGAGATAAAGGTGGCAGAAAGGAAGAAGAACAGCGAGGAGAAGAACTGAGAGGAGCATTTCATAAAACTCTGCCGGGACCTGCCCTTCATAGCCGGAGGGTCCAATCTTGCAGGAGGAAACAGATAATTGAAATCAGTCGCAAGGGTTGCGTGGCTAGCAATAGATTGACTGCCGACGAGGATTGGTTAACGAGTTTCATCAAAGTTCTAAAATACGCGCACCATCGGACGCAGCTAAATAAAGTCGTGAACTTTGTTTGTTGCGAGAATTGGTGCATTTATTTTCACAGCTTTATAACTTTTTTAATTTTGCCGTTTGTATGCGCAGGGTTGTACATAAACGGTTGTACATAAATTTCTCGTTCCTTCGATTCGATTCAGGGTGTCCCAGAAAAAACAGACCGAACTTTGAATCGATAAACACAAAATAAAGAGAAGAACCAATGTAAAAGGGAACATTCTTTCAATGGGAAACGTTTCGGAATCCATGATTCCATCATCAGTGCTGTAAAAACGGAATGAAAAACGATAATGAATATTTTGCGGAAAATCTTTAAGAAAATAATTTCAATATACCTACATCGAACGAAAGATAGCTATGCCCAACCATTAAAACATAAAAATAAAATTTCTCTCAAACATTCGCAGCCATTCGTACACATGCACCTAAATTCTAACAATTAAACCAACACACAATAACATCTACACAAAGTAACAAGACTACACACACACACACATTCGAACACTCTCCTATTTACACAGTTGGGGCAATATATAATTTCATCACACTTTGGTCATTATTTAACTGAGGTTTATGGGGAAAAATAAACAAGGATTCTAAAATTCTAAGGTCAAATTCCTATGTGGTTCTACAAAGTGTGGAGAAATTGGAATTTTTGAAAGGGGGGTTTGAACTACGGCAATGATCTCGGATAGCTGACTGGGAGGGAGATGAGTATGGACGGCCGGTTCTATGGGAGATATTAGAGTGTTGGCTGTGACGGATAAATTGCTGGAGTGCGGTACTTCCAACATAGGACTGCAGGCAGCAATCACATTTCAACAAATATACACAACCACTTCTCATGCACTCTTCCGAACGCTCTTTCCTATTAAAAAATGAACCTATTTTAAAACTATTCCTATAAAATGGTAGCACGTCAATGAAAGTAAATGAGAATGTATCAGGGATAAAAGTTCCTTTCTCATCTCCTTTATGTTTTAATGGTTAGGCATAGCTATCTTTCGTTCGATGTAGGTATATTGATATTATTTTCTTACAGCTTTTTCGCAATTTATTCATTATCGTTTTTCATTCTGTTTTACAGCACTGATGATGGAATCAGAGATTCCGAAACGTTTGCTATTAAAAGAATGTTGTTCCCTTTTACATCGGTTCTTCTCTTTATTTTGCGTGTTAGATTTCCTAAAAATCGCCCTTTTAATTCTATGAATCGATAAAGTGTTCTACGGGGTATGAATGAATCTCAAAAGTCACGTTAATAATCAATGCCTCATATTCAATGAATATCCCATAGTAATATGATGAAGATCTTCGTTTTAAGCCCTTTTTCCTTCAATAGGACTTCAATTAAAGGACCTGTGGGGCATAGACGTGACCAGTTGTGTTTTTAAAAAAATTTTGTGAAACGAAAATGTTTGAAATCCTCTGATTTTTCTTGGAAAACGGAGTTTTAAAGTTAATTTCAGACTGATTTGCCCTAGGAAAAACACGAAATTCAACTGGTAGATTTAGACCCTTCCTGAAATAATTTCATAACAATATTACAAGAATTTTACATGAATTAGTTCTGGTTCCCGTATCGGTTTATTTAGCGATCTTTTTTTACAAAATAGCTGTTATCCTGAGAGGTGAAATGTTATCTTGCAATTTCATTTTCATATTTTATGGGAAGGATAAAAATGTATTCGAGCAGGAAAATCGATTTCCCAATTCTGCTACTTACACCCTAACCAAACCAAGCGTTAACAACCGCGGAAACGCTGTGAATGTATTAAACAGACTAGCGAAACATACTGGACAAAATTACCGATATCATAAAAAATTTACTGAACGAAAAATAACTTAGGACAAAGGTTTTTAGCCAAAACTCTTAATGATTCATATTTTCTTGTACAATTTGAGTATCTTTAAGACATTACTTCCTAGAAACATTTGAAGGTTTCTAGAACCTCTTTGAAGCAAATTTGAAGTCAAACAAGTATGATCAGCAGAATCATTTTCTTCAAGATTTACATGAAAGCAGACCTCAGTGACAACAATGCCGAAAGCATGGCCGAAAGTCAAAGAAGTTTCAGAAGTAATTCGAAAGCAAATAGTTGGACTTCGTAATGAAGGATTAACATACAGGTAAATCGCTGAACGTTTTAAACTTCCATACTCAACTATTGGAGCTATTGTTTAGAAGTTTCAAGCGACGGCTGCAATCTCTAAATTGCCGGAGCCCCTCGCAAGATCAAGGACCGCTGTCGGAGGTACATGCTTCGTAAAGTGACGCATGAACCCATGATAACCCATAAAGATCTGCAACAACGACTTGAGTTCCATGGAGTGGTCGTCAGTCAAAAAATTATCGGTAGAAAATTGCACAGTAGTGGTCTACGGTCCTTTACTCTTCGTAGGACTCCTCTTTTGACAGCTAACACGTGTGAAGAACCGTTTAAAGTTTGCCAAAGACCATCTTGAAAAGGGTTGAGTTTTGAGGACGGGTTGTGGGGTCCGACGAAGGTAAAATTGAGCTCTTCGACCGAAATGACTCTCGTCGTGTTTGGAGGAGACCAGGGACTGCCTATGATCATAAGAACACCCTCCCTACTGTCAAAAATGGAGGAGGCAATAACATGGTTTGCGGCTGTTTCATTTCTAAGGGTGTAGGGGAACTCTACATCATTGATGGCAAAATGAATAGTCCCATGTACCGGCAGATACTGGAACACAAGCTGATTCCAAGCAAAAAAAATCCTTTGGCCGGCGTAGGTGGATACGGCCAAATTAACATTTAACAGAAGAATGGTTTGCTACTTAGAAAATAAGAGCTATCTCATGGCCCGGTCAACCTCCTGACCTCAACCCGATGGAAAATTTGTGAAAAATGCTGAAATCTGCAGTGTAGAAAAGGAACCCCGAAAATCTTACAGAATTAAGGACAATCTGCGTAGAAGAATGGAACAAGATTCCACCGAAAGAGTGTCAGAAGCTATTTACAAACTACAACAAGTCTCCATGCTGCAAATAACGGACATGCAACTAAATATGAGATTTGTATTTTGTTTTGGCTAAATAATTTTGTCAGAAACATTTTTTTTGTTTGGTTGATGTAATAAGTGGACCATTTAATTTTTTCTGTTTTGTTATAATATTCTGTTGAATAAATATTCTCTGAACCCTTTGTAATCTTTATCCCAACTCAGAACTCGAAGTCTTTAAAATGCAAAAAAAATTAATTTGTGCAAATACTTGTGTCCACTCACTCCATGATTCGGGATGCTTAAGCTAATTTATAATCTGTTCTGAAATAATCTACGATACTTGTTTTTTTAAATTTATCTACTTAACTGACAACAAAGAGAATAGCTTTCGTGAATTGAGGTCTCATGAATAGTTGATACTCGAATGAATGCATTAGAACAAATTACTAATTTCAAGCCTCATTTTCTATTATCGATAATTTTGCAACGCGAAGCTCAACTAAAAAATTTAAAAATCAGAGATCATCATACAGGCAGTACACATAGAAATTAAGTTCAATGACACACAATCCTTTGAGTAGTCAACATCTGAAAGTAGGTTTTATTATTTAAATTAAATTTTGCCATTTTGACCTCAGCAACTTATATATTCTTACAAAAATAATACGTACATTTGGAATCAATGAAATTATTTTGTTCCCCTGCTTCATTAGCAGTTTTGTTTCTTCGCTTCTAACGCACATGCTACACGGGAGGTAGATTCCCGATAGAATTTTGCTATCCTTCTATGACGTGCTCTCTGTGATGTCTTAGTCGATGGCGGTCGCAATTTTCCTCCCCAGCACGGCGCAGCGTCAAAGCAGGATGGGAGAACTGTGAATTTGACAGCATCTTTGAGGAAAAATTTAGCACGGCAAGTTTTGCTGAACAGTCCTTGGATATAATTGCAGGATTTAAGATGCATTGAAGATTGCTTGGTTACCATGCAGGTGCCGAGAGATTATGAGATTTGACAGAACACTTTGAATTTGCAATTATTACTAAAGAAGTGGCTCACCGCGAGAGTTGTGGATGCGTCTGCAGTGATAAAAACGTCAATATTAGTCATGCGGTTTGAAGTCTTTGAAAAAGAAGAAGGATCACTGAAAAATGTTCAAAAACAAGCAAGACTTCATTAGCCGATGATGCCGAAGAACTGGAATTAATTTTTGTACGAATTTGAATAAGTTGCTCACTGTATCCCCAGAAATTCACCCTAGAAGCTTTGCCGAGAACACTAGGAACATATCTGCACTGTATATCTGTCAGTTGCTTACGAACCGACTGACAGGTCATGCAACTGCTAATTAACATCAATTTTTGGAATAAATAAAAAATTTAATTCACAGTATGTTAAAGTAATTGCCAAGTTTTTTCTAAACAAACACGAAGAAATTATAACCGTTATTTAGGCTGAACTACCGAAAGTGGATTGCAGAACAGATGCACGCAAAGCGCCATGCCGGGGAATGTTAGCGCTAACACTCGCGCTGCAGCTCAGGTGCAAGGGCATCAAAAATGAACCTTTTGCGCTTTCATTTGGTGAAATTTCCCTCTGTGTTCATTCACTTGTCGATGCTGAGGATTTGCGGTGAGGAGTATAGTTATATCAACCTCTGTTTTAACGTAACTCATTGAACAATTTAAAATAATGAAACCATTGCAAAATTTTGAAAAACAATCGAAGGAGTTCCCTAAAAAGGAAGAAAATTTGCTTTTCTATTAGTTTGTAGTGTATCTCTCGGAAACTATCATTGAACTGATATAGAAAAAGTCACGTTAAACTCAATCAATGAAGTACATTCTTAATAAGGGCCAGTAATATATGAAAGAGTTTAACATTGATATTCTATATGGACGTACCAAAGGCATGTGCTGCATGTTGTATCGACCATGTTTTCATCTCTTTAGAGTTACTTTTTGACATAATAATCATCACGGCCATAACATTGACAAAAACAACACGTTCTTTGAATACCAGAGCTGTAGTCCAAGAAGTAAATAATTTACTTTTAAGATCACCATAGATACTCCACTTATGGTACGAGTAATGAACCTATTCTAAAACAAATTTCATTGAACACTATGTTCTCTGCCATTTCTCCAACGTGTGCGGAAGGAATCGAAGAATTTTGATAGTCATTGTGTAGCAACATGGCTTTGATGCTAGTAGTGCGGGTAGTGATGAGTGGTGTCCATCGATTACCACTTTGACTGAGACGTGAGACATATTTGGTCACTGAGGGAGTTTCATTGTGCTCCTGACCTACCAGTATCGTCATAAACTCAATTGTTAAAAATACGTAATCAATACTAAATGAAAACATGATCCAGTTAATGTTTGGTATTGTTAACATTGCTCACTACCATTGAGTTTGAATTTTAAAATTGAATTGAATACTAAACTTCAGTTTTACCTGCTGCAGTCAAAGTCGTACGTAAATGCTTGTTTCCTACCTGACTCAAGAGGCTATTTACATCAGTACAAAGACAAACATTACATTGTTCTTCATGTTCATGTTCTCCACCAGCTAAAGCTTCTTGGAGCTACGGAGAGATAGTATTTTTGTTTCGTTCCCTAGAAAATTCCATTGCCTTAGTCTGAAGCCCAACAGTTCTGCATTCTCTTTTTACAGCAACTAATCACTCAGGAAATCGTTATTTCTCTTTTCATTTATCAACTGAAGCCTCTTTTCCTCAGGTTCATCTACCCACATTTAATCATCATTGTTATCTTCATCTTTAGGCGCAGAATCTTTTTTTGCAACGGCACTTTCTGATAGAGAAACAAATTGAAAGTAGTATCTCTGTTTTAAAGGGGATTGGTTTCATAGGTGACTCACAATTTGGATGTACAATATTTGACGTGTACTCATTTGAAAATACCTTTAATATTTGTCCCACAAAATCAGCATTCAGAAACATGATTTGTCGGCTCATGTGTCACCATTGGTTCAGCAAGACATACCCTTCTGTTGCCATTTAATCACTGGTCCCTCAATAGGTCCCAACTTTACAACCTTATTATTATTTTTGTATGAAATTTTCACTCTTTTGGTAATTTTTCCCCTGGTTGCTCGGAGTGTACCTTCCACAGAAATTCGAAATGTCTGGCTATGCAAATGTCCTAGTTGAATGTCCTCATATATTTTAATACGTTTTATTTATTTATATTTGATTTTGATATAGTTGTCATATATCCTGATATTATGCGAAGGTTATTGGGCAAGTTAGGTTCTATCTTTATGAAACATAAACGATAACAGATTTTGTCATAAACTGCTATATTCAATTCCTAACACGGACTTCTATATAGTTTCAATTTTTGTCAAAAACTTCGTCATAACATTCTACCAGCTTTTCTATGCTTAAGTCATAGACGTCTGCCACCTGGTTGATCGCGGTTCATCATGGACATTTTCTTGTCCGTCCGTGAAATCTTTCACTCACGACTTTACTGTTACTCATTGTAAATGTACTCATTGTATTAGGGCGATGAAATTAATCAATGTCTAGATGAATTTCCTTCGTTGGAACGTTCCTCGCTTCCAAAACCCGAATGGCTAACTGTGTTTCACAGGCGGCGGGCTGACCTGTTGTCTCCAACATTTGAACTGACGCTGTTAGCAACACACTACACCAATATCAATGCGAATGGCATCGTTTGACGAGTAAGGCATACAGGGAGTCGGTGCGTATGTTGGTTTCAATATTTGCACATCATTTGATTGGCTACGGCAATTCGAACCTTACTTTCCGATAACTCTCCTACATTCAGCTACAAATATTTTTAGATATATATATATATTCATAAGTGGATGTTTTTCTCTCAACTTGATGCAGGCAAATGCTATTTTCATGTTTAATTAATTCTAAATTAGAAATGTGAGTAAACTTGATTGTTTTCCTCTTTTCCAAGCTTAGCTTCAGAATTCTGTTTCGCTCCCAATAGACCATCGTCGAAGCATCGTAACTTATTTCACCCACGATGCAGTCACCTAGGTATTGCTAACTGTTAAATATCAAGTTTTTTATTGCATCTTACTGGAAAAATGTGTAAATTTGAGTTAAATGACTCTATAGAAAACTTTCAAATTGTAGTAATTGACCGGTTGATGGACCACACATAGTGTGACGAACACATTCAATTTTTTTTTTCATATTAAAAATGAATTTTAATTCCAGTGAATAAAACTTCCATTCATTAGCATAGTTCCCCAAACGAGGAAAGTACATACAGCGAACGTAATAGAAAGTTTATCGCACGGTAAAATGCCAACGTATAATGCAATTCGAAGATGCCAAATTCCCGTTTTTTACCGATGCACAATTAAATGACATTGCATGAAGCATTCATAGCTGTTGATAATACGATATAGAAGTTTTATATTGTGAAATAACTTGTTTTCAAAAAGTTTCAATAATAAAGTGGGGTGCCTTTTTTCCACTCGTAATTTATGAGTTTAGGAAGACCTTAACAGTACAATAATTTTTGAACAAAATATACTGAAAAAATTTTGCATTGAACTCATTAGTCTGGCTTTCACTCCCACATTTTGAATCAAGAGCTTCTCTCACTAGTAAACAGTGACAAATAAACTTCCATCAAGTGACTTGAACAGAAGAAATATTTACGAAATCGTGTTAAGTCACCCAAATTATGACTAATTATTTCTCTAAAGTAATTGCTTTAATTTACTCTGATCTTACACACTATGTATTTTCATTTGTGACAGAGTATTTATTAACTGATTTTTTTCAATTCCAGTTTTCAAGGCTATGGTTATCGCTATAGAGTACCTACTCCTCACGTTATGAAGACGAGGTGCCCCTCGATCTTTCAGGTGCAATTTTGAAGGTGCTCAATCTTCACATGACCCCAACTCTTGAATGAAAATGCACCTCTGTGTTGAAGAAAACGGCGCACCTTTAGAAAAATTGCTCTCAGGCTACATAAACTGCAGCCATCCTAAAAAAATGGAAATAGCATCAGAACCTGGAAAGCACGGAAAGAAAATAATTTCGACCTAACTTCACAACAAATACAACAACAGCTGAAATCCAAAACATTATAACGATAAAAGAATTTAAAAAGGATGGTTAAATGTATCTAGATTTAAACATATTAACAACTGATGAGCAGGTTCACAAAAAGTTATACTAAAAAAGTTCCAACAAAGGAAAATACAATAAACAGAAATTAATTAGGAATAACTTCCAAGTGTGTAAAATATAATAGAGAACTGGTACGTTTTTAACAAGAAAATTTCACAAGTTTCAAATTTTCTACAAATGTGAACAATCTGGCATTACGACGCGTTAAGCTTGTCGCACACTGCTTCAGAACGGAACCGCCGCCGAAGCTTCCGAAGCCTCAGAACAGAACAGAAACGACGTTCAGCTCGCACACTGGCGCAGAAGCCATCAGAACGGAACCGACATAGCCAGTCTTTAGTTAGTATATTGGCAGAAGAAAATCGGGCTTTGCGCTCTCCAAAACCATGTAAAATAATCAATGCATTACCTTAATTCCGTTTACATAAGATCAACGACTCACCGCTCAGCAGTGATGAAGATTTGTTAGTGTTGTGTCTAGCACTAAAAGAAAAAAAACAGTTTATTTCCAATAAAGATGGTACAAAAAAGTAGCACATCATTGTTTTTTAAATATCATAAACTAAATGCACTTAGATGATACACACACATGAGTGTTGTAATACACATGTCACTGGTCGAAAAGAAATTTTTTGGGGCAATGTACTCCTAATGTTGCTTAATCTACATTTGATGATACAAGTAATTATAATTATAAGAGACAACAAAATTTCATTGACGATACATTTTCATTGTGGGGTGAAAACACTTTTGCCAGTTTACATGTACATGACATAGGCTTTGAATTTCTCGACACCAGAAAATGATATTAGAATTGCTTGTTTCGGCTGATGTTCAAAAATATAATTTCAATGAAGCATGAGAAAAAAGATATGAATAAGCATGAGGACCACGAAAATTAAAAGTTTTGTATTTCTAGTTGGAATTTTTTTAACAGAACGGTCATAAGTAGATAAGCATTTTGTTGAAATATAAATGGATGATCACACAACAAATTTATAGTTTTTTACGTGAATGCTTTACAAAAATGAAGAGATGATGAGTTAGGTTATGTTACAAGTTGAGAGTGGACAGAAAAAAAGACCGGTATCTCTATTTAAAAGCTGAAGAGGAGAAGAAAGAAGAAAAAGGAGCAGAAAAAAACAAAGTGATTGCACGATATATGCGGTTCAAGAGAGGAAGAAGGGGAATACAAAACATTTTTTCCGCATTTAAAGCAAGACAATAATAAATTCTTCCAATATTTTCGCATGAGCCATGAAAAATTGTGAACTGCTATCGCATACACAAGGAACTAGTTGGCAACCTCCTCAAACACACCCGTAGCAGCCGTTCTGCGCATGCGCACCCCGTCAGACGCTTCAGAACCTTCGGAAAAATATCTTTCTAAGAATTCTGAGGCAGTTCGGTTCCGATCTGAAGCTTCGCTTCGGTTCTGATCTGAGGCAGTGAGCGTTGCCAGGTACAAATGTTCGTTTTCGATTTCTTTCAGACATTTCGTTTCTGATCTGACGCGTCGGTTCTGAGACAGTGTGCGGCATGCCTTATGAGCATTCACAGGACTGTCCCTCATAATGTCTCCTAGAACCAATCAACAGCATGAACGTACGTATATAATTCCCGCAGCTGATGAATGCTCTCTTTGCTTAAAAATAAAGCCCAATTTTACTTATTCTGTTGAATACTGTAATTTGACGTCGTTAGCCTCGTTACAAACGCGCCCGTCGAATCTACAATCGACATTATTATAGATACAGTCTATCCGCACTCTAAGCAATCTTCACTAGAGTTTGGATGAGGTTACCTCATGGTCCGACTTCATCTGACTTTCTGATATGTCTTATTTAGCAAAGATGCTTCGTTAACCAAACGAAAACTCAAATTCTGAGCAGTACTAGTACATACAGTTTGGATCGTAATCTTTCCTTCTTAATTCATCTTATCATATTCGTCTTTTCATTCATATGATCACTCTATCTTTACTTTTACGGTAGATACAATGGCATGAAAAATTTTTAGTTCGTAAATGCTGAACTTACAAATATGTGCGGATGATCGCCTTGTAACTTTTGCCTTCGTGAAAACAACTAACGTAAGCGTTAACATTCTTTCAGCTCTTGCGTTTCTCTATCATATAGAACTCAATCGTGAAAATTGTAGTGAATCATGTCCTTACGTAAATATAGTTGGAATTGCTCTCTACCCACCGTGAATTGGAGAGGTGGACGTAATCATTTGAAAAAATGAATATTCAAAAACGTTTCTGAAACAGTTTGAGGGCACACAGAGAATCCTTGGCCTTATAACTTTTATACATACTGGTAACAATCTCAATCTCCAACTTCTTGATAAAAATAGAATAACATGTTACAGACTACTGTTATTCTTTTAATTATTTCAGGTCATTGCTATAATTTAAAATTGCCTTAAGAAAATGGACAAATGTGAAGGTATTATTAAACTCATCATGAAGGGGTGTTTTGTTATTGTAGAGCCATTAAAAGCACCAAAGTCAACTGTCTGTCGTGCTATGAGAAAGTATTAAGAGACTGGCCCGTCTGACAGTCGTCCCTGAAGGGAACTCCCGGAAGAAATTTCTTCAGCAGGAATGGGCCTGAAGACCACGAGTGACGCTGCAGGTGCCACCGTAGGACGCTCCTGATGGAGACCAGGCTGGGTAATTGGGGCTGTGGGAGTGCGTTGTGAAAAATAACATCTCTTATTGTACTGCAAAATTATCAATAAACATATGTACATTTTTTTGTATCTGCTATAACTGAACTTGATTTTGCGCAACATGCAATCGAAAATCAGGAGCAAGGTTCTTACTGACGCTCTCTTAAATTCCATGGTGATGTTGATGAGTTAGTACCTCTCAGATCTTTTTCCAAATCCTTTGAACTAATATCTCATTACTCTCCTCGTCGCACCGTTTCTGATTTCTTTAAATGTTACAGTCGTGTATTTTTTTAATTGCACTCAAGCCAGCTGTAATGATTTATTTTTAATACACTGCCATTCTCCTTAAGACAAAATGGAACCAGCACCGGTATAGTGCAAGCAGCATGTACCAGCACTATAACTGAGACCACCATATGAATGTCAAATTAATTTTGATTCTAAGGATTGTTTTAAGTAATTTCTCATTCTAGAGATACTATTTATCTCAAAATAGAGGTAGCGATAGAAATGAAGAATTACCTGACAATTATTAAGCAGTTGTGATTTTTCTTTCTCTGTTGAAGCTTTTACAGCCCAGCTTACGGTATACCTGCGCATCAGTCACGCGTATGTTATCCATCCACATAATTGGAGTTAAAATTACCAGGAAAGATACCATCAAAAAATGAAAAAAATGCGTTATTTTTCAGTTTTCATAGCATCAGCTGGGGCGTTTAGTTTTCTTAGCTTAAAATCTTTAGCGTTATTACTTGTGTTTCAGAGAGGGTTCTCTTTGTTTGAATATTCCACAGAAATTATTTTCTTTTTGAATGTGTACCAGACTGTCTTCACCTACACTTCTACCGATGCTGACAGCAGCGTATGAACATTACGTCGATTTTATTTACAACATAGCTGTTTTTCCGTCAATAGTGCATTTTAACTTCAGAATTGTGTCAAGTACGAAACTGAGAGCTGAATTATGTTCATTAGAATAATAGTTTTATATTAATTTACAAAATAGTTTACATACGCTGCCTTAAACTATTGACTAAATTAGGTTTCCAATATTATCTTAACAGTTTACATTTAACTGATATGTAAACAGCGAGTTACGTTTTAGAATCAAAGGTGCGGACTACACCTACTGTAAGACTAGAGATACTTTGGCGTTCATACTCGTAGTTGTTTCGCATGTTCATTTTCGTCATTATAGCTTAGGACGATTAGTGAAAAAAAATCCAGAGAAAAATATAGGAAAGTAGTTCCTTTCTATGTCATCTTTTATCTGTTTTCTCCGCCATAGACTGATTAACAATAGCATTCATCTTTCGAATGTTATTCAATTTTTTTGCATCAATTTAGAACAGTTGGGCATTTTAGAATATGCAAATACTCGTCCGTAATTTGAAATGCATAGAATTTTTCCCCGGCAGATGTGCACAGAGATCGTTATCGAAAGAGGTGAAGAGTAAACATGGAGAAACTGAAAGACAAGCAGCCGTTTGAGTGATTCCTTAAATTAAACTTTCGGATGTAAGAAAAAGTGACTTCAAATTTCAGCATGCTTGATTATTTTTAATTTAAGTGGTAATGATCTGAGTACAATCGCTGTGGATTGTTGACAGTTATTAAGTGTGCTGTATTATAAGGATTCACGGATGTCATTAATAAAGGTGACGGGTTGTTGATCTCTTGCTGCCGAGATATGGACTGACCGAGATATGGACTGACGTCTACAGAGATGCGAGGCTCGCTGGTTTTGCTGAGTTTTCTTGAACGCCCTCTTTACGCTAGCGTAGAAACAATTTTATCGGAATACATTGCTAGAGCTCGGACAACAGAGCACTGGAACCCTCAGCTCGCACACCGTGCACACTACAAGGCTAGGGAGACAATGCGAGGATGTGCCTTCATATCCTCTGCCAGTCCTGCTCTATCAAGTCCACTGTGGCGACCGTGGCTGCAGTGAACATTTCCCTTCACAAGAACCATTATTTACGCTGGCGCCTCCAACTCGCGCCTTTAATTTTTTTGAGGTGACCGTTGTTGCACTACAGAGAAGCGGCTTAGGCCGAGCTACGCTGCACGAGGAACAAAAGAAGTTTTTGAATTTTTGCTCAGGTCGAGGCTCTAGAACACGAACAAATGCTGTGTTACAGACATTTCACAGTTCAAATATAACACGGCTATCGCAAAATTTTATACGACTAGTGAACCCTTTTGTCAAAAAATGATATAATTTTCATGTGTAAACTGCTTGTAAAGGAAAAGTTCGAATTCATCCTTTCTTTTTTTCTTTTTACGAATCCTCTATTTTAACGCCAAGTCGAAGTCGAACGGAAATTCAGTACCTCCAAATTAAAAGCAATACGCCAAACGAAAAATTGCAATCGCTATAAAGTGTTCAGGCAACCAGTTCAGAGGAGAAGGGACGCACAGACATAGCGATCAAGGAAGCAGGCGACAAAGTGTATTATATTAAGGGGAGTTTCTGTGCTTGGAAGTGCCTGTCTGGAAAGTACAAGTGTAACAAAATCATGTATTTGCCTTTGTTAGAAAAGTTTATTGTCAGTCTTAGGCTATCTTTACCATTGACTTATTTTATTACTAAATTTTTTCAGATTATCCAAATTGTTTGAAACAAAATTCTACCTGCATTTTTCATGTTTACGCAACCGACCGAATATAATTATTCATCTGCATTTTAATAACCTTCAATGCAATCATTTATTTCGCGCACAGTCTTGAGCATGTAGGGAACTTTGAGCGTAACTTATAATCTATCACAATATTAGCACTCTGAATGGGAAAATGTGAGGTCCCTAGCTGTGAGTTAGGTAGGCCTTATTTTTGTTGAAATGAAATGTTTTTGTATCATTAAAGACCAAATTTTTCGGTTCACTGCTGTCCTGTTTTTCAGTGCCCTCTACTTTCTTCTTGAACTTTTATCTTGTTTCATAAAGTTCTTTCTAAACTTACTGTTTCTATGCACCTTGTGCAAATATTCCGCCTTCCTCAACTCCATACTAAATGGTTCTTTCCTCTCTTTAAAACGCCTCTGTTGCGTTTAAGGGAGGCTTAAACTAACATCTAATCTATTCTATCACGATTTATTTTTAGACTAACCGTCATCAAATACAGTCCATATTACAATTTGAGCTGCTTCAGTCTGTCCACCGCATGTTCGGAACATTCTATGAATAGGGTGAATTATTGTACAAATATAATCGTACTGCCTTGTTTTCATGAACTGGTAGGCTAGAATACGTCCTCGGAGACATATTTCTTCCGTTCATTAAAACAGTAAAAGCGTTTGCATTTCACCCATCAATCCACCGAATGCGACCAGTTTTGACGGACGGCGTATTCTAACACAAATAATTTATGGTCTCGTTCAGTCGCATGTTTTCAGTTCGAAAACTAAGAGCAGGTCTGTAGCTCAGATTCACGATTGAGCGACTCTGTTTTGGAGCGTTGTTTAATTGAACCTCTGTTCACCTGCCTTCGCACGGAATGTAGCTCACGAGTATAGGAATAAATTTCAGAATGAGTGAGAAATATTTGCATGGGGTTACATGATTCGTCAAACATTAGTTTCGAGACAACTTCCTCAATATAGCGAAAAATTCTTATTCCTCTTATGATAATTAACAGAGAAGACAAAGAATTTTCTACACGGAAACGATAATCGGAAAAGAGACGCCGTCAGGGTTTATATATAATGCGGCCATTTTTGACAGTACAAGCGTTATTCTGGACGGTATAGAGCAGGGGTTCTCAAACTTTTTTTAACCAAGAACCACTTTTATTACAGAAAATAAGCTGAGGACCCCCTCACATGTGTTCCCCTCAGGATAATATATATTTATATATTGAAAATTTATGTATATTTACATATATCGCATTGTATTTTGCGGACCCGCTGTCAAAGTGTCACGGTCCCGTGGTGTAGAGGATGAAATCGGATTGATGTGCTCAGGATAGATTGAGTTATGTTAGCTAGGTTTGGCTAGAACAGGACAGGTTATAATAAATGTTTGTTTAGGTTATGTTATAGGCTACGAATGGAATGGATAGGTTGAGATATGTAAAAAGAAGTCAGGGTAGATAAGGATAATTCAACGTAGATTAGGGTAGGTTAGGATAGATAGCATTAGATAAGACAGGTTAGGGTAGGTTAGAATAAGTTATAAAACGTTTGGATAATATAACAAGTTTGATTAGGAAATATTAAGATGTAAAAAATTTAGTTGGAGAACCCAACTTAAAAAAAAAAAGATTTCTTTTGTTAAAAACTCATATTTTCGACGGCACGGAGAGCTCGTAAAATTTCACTGGGAAAGAGGTGTCTTTTTGAAATTTGATTCCACATTTTCTTTGGCTACTTGTGGTCATGGTTTGAAGTATCGGTTGAGCTCTTCATGTTTATGGTTGCTACTTTTGATATTTTCTTTTGAGGTTTCGTTGCATAAATTATGATAGAAAATTTCAATCGCAAAAATATCCACCTCTGAACATGGAAGGCCTTATGCGCACGAACCTTCGTGCCTAGATTGTGCGCGCTATATGTCCCAGTGAGTTTTTTGTTCTCTAAACAGCAAACTCATTCGTGCTCTTGTTCCGTGCGTTGGTAGATTTCTAAATTCACCGATCCGTTTATGATGTCAGCGATTTGATGTTTTTAAAACAAAGGACGTTCGTCATTAAACGCACTGCGTTTAATATCCAAGTATGCCAGCCGCATGAACCATAAATAAGCTCCTGGTGGTGAAGAGTAAACACTTCAATGATCCAATAATTATTATGCGAAGTGGTCCCGATTTAAAGAAACGTGTGGTATACCTGATACCGCGTGTCATTTGAAAGCATTTAATGAAATTCCCGTCGCCAATTTGCTCTGTCTCTTAGAACTCCCACGCGCATAAATTACGTCCACTCAATTCTTTCGCGAGACCTAAGTTAAATTCCTATGGAATTCCCGAAAAAGAAGATGAGTGTTTCTCTGTATTTTCACCTTAATAGACCACGTTGGTATTGTTAACAAGATGACATCGTAAGCATGGAAGAAAACACTTAACAAGACCTAACGTAAATGAAAATGGAACAGCATCATGCAAGCTTTGAAGGTTTCTTTTACGATTTAATATTTCTGCAGTGCATATTTTTGCAATAATACAAAGGTTCCTGTGCGGTTTATCGGTCAGTGTATTGGTAAACACAGCATTTGTGAAAAAGGTTTTCACAGTGACTAAATACGTAGATCCAAAGACGCACCTGAAAAAAACAGCGCTTTCATCGAGTAAGTTTTATTTGAGATAGCTCATTAATCAAATTTTTCCTTTTGTAGTGTCTGCGCTGGTAATGAATACTGCAGGTAAAAAAAACAGCAATTTCGCGAAAATATAATTTCATAAAATAGTGACAAAAGTATTGTAATTTGAAATGTTTAATTATGTTTAATTACCATTGATCTATTTTCTCTACTTTTTTTTTGTCGTATTATAACATAGTTCAATCATATTTCGATAGGCATTTCCTGTTGTACAATGAATGACACTTTTCACAATGGAAAAATTGCTCAACTTGGTTTAATTTTCGGCAATTTTATGCTTTTCGTAGCACGCAACTAAAAAGCGCTTACAGCTCTTGTGTTGTTCAAGATTTTCTCTTTCGGTGGCTCAGAGTCTCTGCGTGAAACTCTAGTTATAAATTCCTTGCTTGAAGAACGATTTCAAGTTAAAGCTTGTTGCTCAAAGAGAGATTTCCTCCGCAAAAAGCAATGAAACTTTCGTTAAGGACGAGGCGCGAGGCGAAAAGTGCTCAAAAGCCGACCATTTATCTTCTCTTCAGATAAAGAGGCAGTTAAATAGTTGCCCGCTTTACGAAACGGATAAATACATCACACTGAACGTATGATAATTGAGAATTCATCTCAAACCTTTATCTTACCTGGTTTCAGGAATTTATCAACCTAAATTTCAAAACAATTATGAAGCAGAAACCTGATATTGTGCAGGAAATTTCTTCAAAATTGTTTCCTCTCAACTTAAATTTTTTTTTGGACCAGCTCCATGCGGATACACTTTAAATTGCATGCTACCTGTTGTGGTTCCTGCATTTTAAAAGGTAATTATGACCTCTCATACAAACGATAAACGAACTAATGTGTGATCGATGTCTGAATCATGCAATTTTAACATACACATTGGAGAAATTTCTGTCATCGATCGTTTCTTCATGCGTCAATCGTCTACAATTGCTAGTGTAGTGAAACCAGCCTGCTAATTGTTTCACCCCTAGGAAGCCGACCTGTCAGGATGCCGACCAGGCAAGGGTTAGCTACTCAAGCTAAATAGCTAGGCCCAGACACTAGGCTAAGTTGCGGCACGGACAGGTTAATAACAATTATAGTTAAAAGGCGATGAGTATGACATGAACATAACCAAACTCAGGGGCGAGAATTGCGGGAGCTGTCTTTCTACACCAGATCGTAACTTTCCGCCGACTAAAACACCCCGCAAAAGCAAACTGAGCTATAACAATTAACAGAGGGCACCGGATTCTCCAAGCACAGATATGGGGACTTACGAACATCAGGCAGGAGGGATAACTTTATTTAGCCTGCTTGTGATCAAGTGCACTGTATGAAGGTCCTAACGCAACTTAATTACAAGCTTCACTGCTTCAGTCCTGCAGCCGCGATCTTTTGCTTCGAGCAAAAGACGGAGGACGGAGCTCTATGTACATAACAGCGGTACCCTCAAGGGACAAAACAAGTAGTGAAATAATTTCACTACACCAGGATGGTAAATTATCAGGAATATTGAAAAATACTGAGTTAGAGACCTACAGTAAGAACCCTTCACTGGGAATAGCATTGGCGATAATTAGGTTTGTTAGTTACGTTTATCAGTTAGTGGTCTTCAAACTTCCATCCGCCGCGACCCCCGTTAAAATTTTGCATTTTTGTACGACCCCTTTAACTTTAGCAAAATGAAGAACAAAATCTGAAAATGTAAGAAAAATTTAATATTTATAAAGAAATCTCTCGATACTATTAGGGGCAATAAACAATATAACTCACATTTAATTAATGGGATTCAAATCTAGGCTTTAATTTAGTTAACGCTAAGTACAGTTTCAAAATTTCTTAGACTCGATCAATGTGCAAGTCGTGACTAGTTTGGATATTCCAATTTGATGCCAACCAAAACAAATTTAGACTAATTTTAGCAAACATTGTTTTTAGAGAAGAAACAGAAGAAAGGTCTGCAAATTCTTCCCGCGCCTTTATTGTGAGATGACACACATATTTTCGACTTCAGCATCAAAAGGATTTTGGATCCAGTCTAATCGGCTCATGTCTGATTCTTGAAGAAAATATTTTAATAGTTTTCCCTAAGCTGGCCAAGTACTTAACTACACCTGGTTCGATTTTTTCAAAATGTAGTTCAATTTCTGTGATGAACTCTTCCGGACATGGAAACATCTCACGTGAGTTAGTTTTTACGTTCATCAACCATACATTAACCTTCTTCATGAAAGCTTGAATTTTTGAAGTTAACGTAAGAACATATGTATTTTCACCAGGTAATGATATATCGAGGTAATTAAGTTTGTATAAAATATCTGATGAATAACAAAGTTTGGAGACCTTATTTTCGTTTGGAAAAGTTTAACCAAATCCGAGTCGTTACTTGATAAAAATAACACAACTTCTTAAAGACTTTTAACTAACATGACTTTTTAAAGCGATCAGCCTGCTTAAAATCCGACCTCTTGAATGAAAGCCATCGAATGTCAGTGTGAAGCAGCAGCAATTCAAAATCTGAACCCATTTCTATGGAAAAATTTATAAAGAGCCGAGTATTACGAACACTAATTTTGATGTAATTAATTATGTGAACTGAATATTGTAGTATTACACCACAATTTTTCGTAATTTTTTTCCGTTGCTAGCACCTCCCGATGAATCATGCAATGAGTGATGGTTGCACCTTCATTGCATACAGACCTGACTTTATTGTGGAAATCAACATTCTTCGCTATCATTGTTGCTGAAACATTGATGAACACCCAAGCAGAATAATATTATGAGCCCAATTCAATGCCACTTCTTTAAAAAATCATCTACTTGTTGAAATATTGCTTCACCAGTCGTATGTCCTTCTAACGGCCTGCATAAGAGTAAGTCTTCATGAACATCGCCGTTGCAGTGATACCTTACGTCCGCTAAAAACTGTGCCATGTTTGTGATATCCGTTGTTTCGTACAGTTGAATTGCAAATTTTGAGCTTTTTTTAATCCTTTCAATCAATTGTTCAAATTGGTTTTCGCTTATTTTCAAAATTCTTCTGCTCACTGTAGTGCCGGTCATTGAAATTTTTCTTAATTTGTTTTCACCTTTTTGACCGTTGATCTCTTGATAATAGTAAAGATTAAGGAAATAATGACATCACACAGTCACTATGGAGCTTATTTACATGATTTTCTTGCACGGGTTGTGAATCTTCTCCTGTATTAACTTGTTGTGAACTCCTCTGAGCGCTACTCTAGTCACTTTTGTCAGGCTTAAAACTTTGCAATGCTATGATAGTTCTACAGTCAACCTAGGCATGCGATGGAACAAGTTCGTAATTTACTGCAAACATATAATACTGGCTCAGTTTTTTCATTAAGTTCTGTGTGTTATTTTACATATATTTAGTTTTCATGTTAAAGAATGACAACAAACACTTGATTTATCAATATTTATTAATTTTCTGTTTTAACAAATGATGTATTTAATTCTAAAATAACAAAATAACCTAAATAAGAAAAGTATGATCCTACATTTCGCGACCCCCTTTGAATGGTCGTGCGACCCACACTTTGAAGAGCACTGGTCCGTACCATGCTGCGGGGACGGGCGCTCTCACGCAGATACTGTTAGGCTACTCCAGCTGTATGTAGATAGGCTTACGGTATTTCTGTCTTCCGTAACAAATTGGCTTATTTCAGTTTCTATGCCTTCTTCTTCATCTCTGCCATGTTTTTCCTCCTTCTTAACTTACTGTTCTCTTTTTCCTTCTTAACTTGCTGTTTTCACACGCACAGTATCTTGTGTAGGAACACACTTCGTATACAGATTCCCCGTTTTTCTGAAGTCGGTACTGAATAGTTCCTTCTCTTTCCTCACTGAAAACTTTTTCCAATATGAAAAGAGCTCCAAACTATTTAACAATTCCACAGTGACAGCATGGGTTATTTCTTTTAATTTGGATATTCAAAACCTAATTGTAAAAGGATTTTTCCGAGAAATATCCTGCGATCAATTTATCTGAATGGATATCATGAACACGTTTAGGTAAAATAAAGTTATCTGGTAGGACTCAACAGATGTTCATAGAAGTATTATTTGCATAAAATGTAAAGACCCGTTCCTATAAAAAATAACCGAGGAATAAATTCATATTGTGAAATTAATGGCACCGAAGTGATTATTCAATGCAGCTAATAATTCAAAAATTTCAATTCATTATAAATCGTTTTACATTTTAAAGTTGTGGAAAATAGCAGAGATAAAGGTCTTCTCACTAAGGAGCAAAACGAGGATGGGGCCAAACGTTTAGACTCTACCAGAGAAAACCCCGAGCTTAGGATTTCAAAATAAATTTATTGAATCGTCTTAAATTAATGCCTGGGTTAAAGCTGGGCTCATCCGTTATACATCGTGAATTGTTTTTTCTTTTACGAGGCGAGTTTGTATGCTCTTCTCAACAATTTTTTTCCCAAGCGGCGGTTTCCATGTCAAAACAGATAGGTTTCGTTAAATTATTTCTGCCGATCATATATGTATTAAAGATATAAAATTGGAATGTAGATGCACTAACGATGAGAAATGACCCAAAACTCGAAACATTTACTGCTAAGTTAAGTTGTAATATTCCCTAATTACGTAAAAAATTCATGTCGTGACCCTAATTCATTCACTCCTCATTACCTAAAGTTTTAAGCCAGAGGGAATGTTTTGAAAAATGTATTTAAAAATGAGTAAGACAGTTACAATTGAAAAGTTTTCAAACGAGACATCACAACGAATCTGAAGAGAATAATAGGTTGAAAAATCAGAATCAGCATGACAAGAGAAGGTGCAGTTGAAATTTTTCGATGAAGCTTTTTCGGCTAGGAGACTCAAAAATTTTTCTTACGAAAACGACTTAGCGCTAGAAAAGTTTAAGTTACAAAAGTCTAAACTCATGATGTTCTTTAGCTTGAGAGATGTAGGATTTTCTTCTATTTCTTAGGGCACTTGTATTCGGTCGAAACTGATATGTCCATGTAATTATTACTGGCCGTTCTTCAAATATTCACGTCAGCCACAGCAAACCAAGTGGTGAAGAAATATATAAGATAGTAAGCTCTACAATTATGTACAAGAATCACGCGAGAATTTTAGAAGCAGACCAGGAGGAGAGTGGTAAAAAGAACGATGTGCCGGAGACAGGTCTAAAGTGCCCGTCCAGGACGTCGACAAAAGACAGTAACAAACGACGACCGTTCTGACTTGTGGTCAGGAAATTAATGTTCAGACTGAGAAGATATTTTCTGGTACCCTGCTGTAATCTCTCCTTAAGCCAATGTGCACAACGAACATTTCATAAAAATACAACTTGTTTAGATTCCTTTGTGAGTTGTATGAAACATGACTTTCTTTTTCTAGCAAAATTTAGTGCAGTTGTCATTCGTTTCATTGAAAAATTGGAAAGTTTACTTCCATTTCATTGAAGAGATATTATGTTGATTACTTTTTAAAACACATGTGGCATTTCTTAGGATGGAAAACCACTCTGTCTTAAGAAAGTTTGCGGATTTCCCCGTAACTGATGATGACATGAAATTCATATTTTTTATAATCTTCCAACATTCATATCCGCTTTACCTAAGACGAAAAAGATCACTAGAACTTTTCCATGTTTAAAATTTTTCACATATTTAACTTTTTGATCGCTCATGGCACAATAGCGTTTTAATTTCAATAAAAATAGGAGAGCAAAAATCGCTGATAAAAATTTCATAATACTGAGAACATTTCGGGCTAATGCCCATCATCAGCTCATTAAAAGAATCTGACATATGCCTGTCTCACTGAAATAGAAATGAACGTAGATGTAGAAACAAACATAAACACGAAATCAAAAGCAAAATAAAATGAAAAAGTAAAATTGCAGTAAACAGCACGAAACACAACTAAGAACCTATAATGCTAAGAGGGTATGAACTCAACTGGTTGTTTAGTGAAGGCTTGCATTTAAAAATGAAAAACGATTCTAAAATTCTAAGATCTAAAACACTTGAAGCTACACGTACTACTTTAAAATGACTAGAGTGAGGAGGTACATTGCACGTTTCAGCATGATCGCGAACAGCGGAGTGAGGTGGGCGGGTCAATCGAACACCAGTTTGATAACTAACTCCAACATGCTCGGCCACTCTAGCGCCGAGAGTACGTGTGGTCATGCCAAAGTACTCAGATGCACATCGTGCACTACTGTATGAATACACTAGTGAGGCCTGCATGGTAAAAGGAAGTTTGTCTTTATAATTGAAAAAAGAACCAATTGAAAATTTGTTTCTTTATATTATATGAAATTTTTGACGTGTAAAATATCTTGAAAAGAGGGCAAGTAATTCAGTTGAGTTTTTCAGAATACGGTCCAAAATTTCGTAAACACAAATAAATTGGTTGAGGGATTGATTCTTAAATGGCCAAATTTGGTTCGACATTAGCATTTTGAAATTTGTTTGCTAAAAACTTTCCAATTTGATATTCAATATATGAAGACCTAAAACCATTCTGGCGAAAAAATTCAATCAAAAAAGAGAATTCTAAATGAAGGACGCTAAAATTAAAACAAATTTTGTAAGCGCGAGCGAGCAAAGTTCTAATGCAATTCAGTTTAAAATGGAAATTGCACTCAATAGCGTTTAGCAATGGAAACACTCAATATAGCGTTTTATCTACAATTACAATTGTTTTTTCAGCTCCTGACGTGAAGGAAGAAGATTGAAATACACGCTCATTGAGCGGATTTTTTGCCCAACCGTACTTTTCTATTTACTATTTCACCAGAGAAGCTGCGTGCATCGGCTGTGTCTAGCCCAGAACAGTATAGAACCGAAGGCCTGCTCCATCCCTGTAGATCCTGGTCCAGTACTTAGTTTCCCTTATGAAGGCTGAAAACGTTCTTCGACAGAATGTCGAATTTTGTGTGACCCGTGTTGTTTCACTTTTTAGTCACAATGCCTGTTTTATTCTTTTGTAATATTTTGCGGTGACAGATCGTTTGCGCTAAATTGGAGAATTTAATAAAATGTCAGTTATTATTACATGCCATTTTTTATCGTAGTTCGCTTTAGACATTTTAGATCAATGCTAAATTTTAGTATTGTGTGAAAAAATATGAGGAAAAATTATGTACGCGATTTTTTTATTCTGTATTTAGTACGACACCCACTATTTCTCCCCTATGATACAGTACAAGGAATTTTCATGCACCTTCTAGTGTGGAAACCCTATGTCTTTTTAGTGTCTTAACATCATCTTATTCATTTTCATTTCAGGCATGAGATGCAACATTTATGCAATGATGACGGGTACAATCACGAAGCACTGCCAACATTCAGGAAGAAATTGTGGATGGTGTGTTTACCGATACCATAATACCATCACCAAGGCACTATCACCGAGATACTACTACCAACACACATCACCAATATTCCCAATACATCGTCACCAAGACACCATCACCAACGTACCACCTCAGCACCCCACCCTCAACACAGCATTATGACACCACGAATAACACAGCACCAAGCAGGTATCTTGAGCTGAATCTGTCCCAGACATCCTCTATAATTCACTTGAATAAAATAAAATCTTCACGTCGCTCAAGACACCTTTTTGAACTTGAGCTGATTTTATTTTTTGACTAGCCCATCGTGGCACCGTCAGGACCCTCTCGCAGAAGCAGCGGTGAAGAACGGGAGACGGATGCCAAGACACCGGCCACACTCAGGAGTAGATCTTACAGTAGGCTTTTTATAATTGAAGAGAAGTAAAGGTGGTCAAGTCAGGTGGAAGGCTGGTGAGCACGACGCTCTCGCTGTAGCAGAGACTGCAAAGGTCACTTTTCTTCGGTGTGTTTGAGAAGAAGAAAACTTTATTGTGATGAACTCCGAATGGTTGCGCTATTTTTTATTAAATTATAGTTTAGTGAGAGATTTTACTTTGACCTAATTCTTTTCTTTTTAAGGGAGTTATTTTTACACAAAAATGTTTGCCATGGAAGAATCCCCAGAGAAAAACTTTAGTTTCTCTACAGAGAGTGTCATATGAGATTTGTTTGTCATGGTTAAAATTTTTGATTCATTATTCCTTGGGTAACCCTTTCCTCTTCAGCAACACTTCTTGAGGGATTCGAATGCGTTTTTAAATGTGCTCATACTGAAAAACTAGATGCGCACGATTATCTTCCCACATTAGGGTTTGGATCTTGTTTTACATGAGCAGACACTTTTTTCAAGTAGTTGTTAGAACTGATTAGGGAGTATGACACTTTTATCCATAAAATGTAAGGCTGGTTTTGTATCCGCATGATCTCCAACATCTGAAATTTTCAAAGAATTATGAACATTTTCTAAATGGTATCTTCGTGTCAGCTAAAAAAGTAATGTCGACATCAAAATCCAAGTCTTTGCCCCATTCAACTACACTTAAAAATAAAAATCTTGGTCTTTAAATCCTCGTTGGTGGCTGCGTTATGGATGTGCCCATTTCGGTGAGCATATTGAGGACGACTACGAACCTTTCCGCTGTAATTCTTGAGGAATATCTTTCGTCATAAAATAAAATCCTTGCGGAAAAGAATTACATTCCACTCGTTACAATAGGCTACTGGTAATTATTTCAATTTTAATGGTTATTTCAAGCTAGTGAAAGAGTTTGTGTTTTTTTGGTAAAAATAAAAGATATCGAAGCCGCTGACAATATCTATGAACTCTTTTTACGTCCATATCAGGATTGTACGACGAAATTCTTCATAAACAATTTTGCAAACACAGGTGGGCGAATGACATTCAAATTTGGAATTCAATATCCTGCTCGATGATAGCTTTTCTGAGCGCTCGTGCAATGAAAATGGGGAAGTTGAATGTGATCGGTTTTCATCGCTGCCTAGCTTGTATTCACCTGTCGCGGAATGACTCTGAACTTCGTTACACGTCACTGTTATTGTCGATTGAGTGCGTTGTATTTCCACTGAAATTAGACAAATCACAATAAATCATTTCATGCTTAACTGGTACCAAATTTTCCCTGTTACAAAAAGTTCAGCTCATATATACTGCGTCTCATCCAAAATTTTGATGTTAACGCTCAATAATTTTAAGTCAAGTAGAACAGAGAAAATTTTATATTCTTTACCTTACTTCACTCTGAAAAGGCAAAGAAATACTGACTGAAAGTAGCCAAGAATTGTCTAGTCCCCCACAAGTAAAATAACTCGTCACGATTTACAACATTGAATTCTAGAGGCATCTTAATTATACATGGTAAAATAGTAATGGATTTATTTGGGAGTGTGTAAGTCATACACATATGACATGTAAATTTTTCAATATTTAATGAAAAAGTTGCCAGCATCTAGGCGATAAGTTCTGTCTCAATGTCCGCGTTTTTTATTTACGAATGATCGTCATTGATGCATTATTTGAGTGCTTTATCAGAGATTAATGAATGCCGTCGATTTCGACAAGCCGCGTACACTAATGGACATGAATAATTTAAGAACTTCGGAGCAATTTTAGCAGCGTGATTGTGAATTGACATAAGGCATGTGAAAGTTTCATCAGCAGCAAAATGCTTGACTGGGGGCAGCTGCACACCGGGGCCTGTTTATCTGATTGATGGAAGTTAATTTACGAGCACTTGAGCCGAAGAGCGAATCATCAGAATGAGCATGAATTTTGTGTCATTAATACACATCGATAAATAACGATTTAAAAGAAAATTCTTGTAATCTTTTTCAACATCAAAGTCCAAACCAATAAAAAAAATATAGCATTTCCAAAGGGTGTTTACCAACGGCAAACCTAAACTCTCAATGGCGTGGAAAGACTAACGATGATTTAGTAATTTTTTGTAGAAGTAATTCACTCAAAGGCTATTTCAGTAGACAGATTTAACTTTACGTATGTCAAAAAGACCAGTACGAAAATCAAAGCTCGTTTGAGGTATTTTCAATGATTCCAAGCTTAGACCAATGTAAAAAATAGAGGTGAACGAGTGCTAAAGTGTTAAAAGAGGAAGAAAATTCACTTCCAGGAAGACGAAGAAAATCACAGATCATTTTTCTTCCGTTCGCACGTCTTCTGTTGTCAATAGATGTCGATGGTGAGAGACGACGATTGGATCGCATCCAACAACCGACGGCGCCACCGAGTCAGAGAATTTAGTCCCATCCAATACTACGGACTACGGATGTGACAAACGCTGTTTAATAGCAACTCACCTATTCCATTGAGGTGCGGTCAAAAAGTTTGCCACACTTAATTGTGAATCTTGTTCATAGCACTAAAATTATTGTAAAATTTCAATGCGAGTGTTCACCGAGGATTAACCAGCTGCTAACTGGAAATTAGAAGTCATGTTAAAGTCATTTTCAAAATATTGTTTTTGTTGTAGCTACAGGAGGTGTTCATATTTATTTCCTTCGTTGCTTACTTATTTTTCTCCATACTGCTCTAAAGTTTCATATCCTACATGACTCCTCATGTGCAAAAGTCTTATTCATTCGTGTGCGAACTGTAGCAAGAAACTTCAGATGAAAATATGGAATACAATTTTTCATTCAGTCCTGTTCTTATAATTTATACCTTTTTCTAAAAAGAACTATATCACTGTTCATTGGTTATGTGAAGCATCGCTGATAATATACGTAACAGTTACGTCTATAAGACTTCAATGCCTCAATCGAGTAAAATTAGATCGTAAAAACGTCTATCTAGCATATTTTCTTGGTATCACCTGTGCTTCTTCAACTATTCTAGTTAAACAGACGAGCGAGTCCTGAATTACGGCAGGCATGTGAGGTGCTAGACATTCATTAACAAGAGAGCTACGTAATGAGCAGGGCTCTATCGAAGACTCCTTTTTGGTCTTCATAATGAGGCGGCTTCCTGCCTTTTCTGCGCTGCCATCGATCGCGCAGCAAAAAGTCAACGTTCGCTCCACACTGAAATGCGGGGAGAAAAACGGATGGCGGAGATTATTTATAGATTTAATATCAAAGAATGATGGGAGAAATGACCAGCATCACAGCCTGCTAGGCTTCGAACAACGCTAGAAGTGACGAAGAAAATCGTTCAGATGCTCGACTAACACTTACTGCGGTGAGAAATTCAAGTCATTGAGTCAATTTAGGTTTAATTATCTAACAGGCACTTAATTTATCTGAAAAATTACACTGCATGAAAGCCAGTTTTTCTAAGTGAATACTGATATTGAAAACTAGTCAAACTAGCCTATCACTTTTTTCACGCTCACGTTTTTGGTAACTTAGGAGAATACGAGAGAATGTTAGATATTTTAAAATATTTAAGAAGTTGGACATGACTAAAGTTGGAAATCCACAGCAGTCTTTCATCAAAACTTTCAAGTGTAAATACGTGCGATTATTTTATGTATGACTTTGATGTAGAGTACTATCCTTAGTGTGTTTATTAATTTATAAATTTATTTAGTGTCGGCTTCTTCCGTCTCTCTGTCACGCTCTTATGCTTAATGACCGTATCAGTGATACGAGTGTCATCGTGCGTAAGTATGATAATATTTCTATCGCGGGTACTGTTACGATGAAAATATTTGTTTGTCATGTACATTTGAAAAATGTAATCAAGGAAAATATTGAATCCCGTTATTTTTGGCGAGCCATGTACACTGGTTTGAACTAAAACGGATCAAATGCAACCACTACGCTGGTTATGTCTGGTAACTGTGTTACGAATTTCTGCTGTGAGTTGGGAATTACGCTTCTGGAGTTTGTACGTAAATCTGATCATAAATTTAGGTTATTTATAAGCCTCATTAAATGCATTTCTAGCTTTAACGTCTTTTTCTGTAGTTAATCTGATCATTTATGTAGAACAAGAGAACAGTGAACAAAAGAACAACAGACAGCATGTCATATATGTCTTTCCTTAAAAATGTTATTAGGTAAGTTGACATCAATTTATAAAATTATATGTTCTTGAAATGTTGGAATGTTCATGACGAATCGCCCTGTTGGAAATATGAAATGTACTGATGTTAGACTGAATAGTTAAATTTTCCTCCCACGTTCCGATCAAGAACTATGCCTACGATACAAGATTTCAGAGCTGCTAACGAGAATTTCAGTTCTTTAAAATTTAGATTAGTTGAACAAGTGTAAACTAATCTTAATGTCGACATGCTGTGATAAAGTAAGTTGACAGGACATTTTAGGAACATTCTTATCCTTTAGGAAAAAGCTTTAATTCGATGCTGGTAGCTACATCACATTCACGAGTAGAGGTTCAACTACAGAACTAATTAGACCGAAAGTTTAAAATGCACGCAAGATGAAAATGAATAATGCACTAAACTTTATTCCTGTCTGTGTACTAAGAAAGGCAAGCTGTTAATACTGAGTGGCCCATAAACAGGATACCTTTTTAAAACTATTATACCTATACGACTACAAATGGTAAGGAGATTTGGTTTAATGCAAAATGAATGAGATTTCAAAGTTTTCGACCAGCGTATCAAGTATACGACAATCACAACATATTGCCCAAAAAATTTAAAAAATGGACCGTGAAATTAGAAAAAAAATCTAGTTTTAGTGATATATCGTGGCCCTCTCGATCTCCAGATCTGAGCGCTTCTGATTTTTTCTCTGGGGATACTTAAAGAAAAATGTTTACATTGAAATGCCTGATCCTAAGCATCATTCAAGAGATCAACAACAGTTCACCAGAGACGTTGAGGAAAGTAATGAACAGCACCGTTGAAAGAGCACGTCATATCAATAATGGAGGTCAATTAAAAGACATTGTGTTCTTTAGTTAAACGTATTTTATTGTTTCGTTTATGAATTTACTAGCAGGACTCGTGGTAATTCCACTGAGAATGCCATCAATAAGCTAGGTGGACCCGTGAAAAATACCGGTTAACATTTCCTAACAAATTCCAACATAACATGTTCTAATCTAACCCATCATGATCTAATATATTCTAACCTATCTTGTCCTAACCTACGCTAACCAAATCTATCATAATCTAACATATCTTAACCCATCTTAATATAACCCACCCTAACCTAACCTATCCTATCACAACCTAAATTTAACCAATGCCATCATTAGCCTAGGTCGACCCGTGAAAAAATTCGGTCAACATTCCCTAACAAATTCTAACTTAACATGTTCTATTCTAACCCATCATAACATAACATTTACTAACTTATCCTATCCTAACGTTTCTTAGCCTTACAAATTCAAAAATTAAAAAATTAAAAAATTGCATAATTAAAAAAAAAATAAACTATTTTCATCTCCTCCTCCCTCTCTCCCTCTCTCTCTCTCTCTTCCTTCTCACCCTCTTTCTCTCTCCCTGTTTCTCTCTCTCTCCCTCTAATGTAACGCGACCCGACGCGAGCCAACCCGTATCAAAGATACAGCAATGATTGAGGTGTGACACACATAAAGTAGTCGTAAGCGAATTACTATATAAATGTTAAAATTCGAAATTTTTCTTTCATTCTGAAGTAACGAAATCTCTTCACAATTTTTAATTTTGTAGCTATAATAGTTTTACAGGGGAACTTACTTTCGGGCGACCCTGTATAAGGTACGAAAGGGGACCTTCCAAGCCCTCTTGCAAGCTGGCATAATTCTTCAGTACGAAATGCAACATCACGATTGCTCACTATGTTAACAATCGCAGCGCTGGGTGGCGATAATGGTCAGTCGCCGATCAATGCGGGACTGTCCTGCGGCCGCCATGCATCACCAGGTCCCAGCTGCTGGACGAGCGCTGGGTGCAGTGTCTGCAATGAGATTAATTGACGCGCGCTGCCCGGCCGCAAGTGGAAAATACTTTCGAAATGAAATCATTGTCAAGGCTTCATGAATAAGGTAATTGAAAACCCGACTGAAATGATATTTTCTGCGTGACGTTGCATTTTCATTGTTCGCATGAGTCGAGCACGGGGTGAAAAAACGCACAGCCAGTGTCCTCGCTCTATGTAAAAAAGCAACGTAGTTCGGGGAGTTTGAATAGCTGAGTTTGTGATACCTTGAGAGCAGAACTAAAATGGGGATACAAAATAGATTGATGCAATTTTTTCATAGTAGGAAAACTCAACAAAAATTGAACAATGAGGAAAGCCTCCTTCAAAAAAAAGAGTACCTTCACGTTAAAATATTGGACTAAAACGCATGAATAAATTTACAACAACTACTTCGAAATTAAAGTGTATTGAGAATTAGCTTTATTCATCATTTACGCAATATTAACATCATTGCCTGGATAGAAAACACGAACAGACATAAAATTAAACTCATGAAAGTTTTCAGAAGTAGCTGAACTTCAAAAATTAATATGTTTTTAATCACGTTAAGAAAAATTACAAGTATTTGTGCATGAAAGAAAAGAGTAAGAAAAATCAAATGAAAACTAATTTATTGCGTGTAAATTAATGCACATTATAATTACGCAGGCATTTAATTATTGTTCACTATTCAGGAAGATAGAAACGAATTCTGAAAATAACACAACATCATTTAGCAGGGATACGTATAACGTAACGCATTGGTGGTGAGCTCATTTGAGTCCCAACTAAAACTAGTTCATGCGGAGCCTGGCTGCTTGGCATACAAACTGCATGGTGTAATCCCTGGTGCACAAATACACATATTTATTAAAGCAGTGAAATTTCACTGCTAAATAGTGAAATTTTTTGAGATTTTCCACTTTTACATTTCCGTTGAATTTGCGATTTAAAGATGTTTTATTAAAATTCATCTCGTAATTTGAAAAGTGCTATGGTCAAATCCACTCAAAGATTGTACTGTAGGAAAAATAATTTTAATTCGTAGTTTAGTTTTTAATGGATGGACAAATTTTAAAAATTGTTGCTCACAAGTGATTCTCACAGCTACAGTTGCGCCATGTTATGCTACAGTTGTTCTCTGTTATCATACAGTTGGACTGTTATGCAAGAGTTGTGCTATGTTGCTTCATACCAGGTATAAATTCGGTGAGCAAAACCACGATCATGGATTGTGCTGCAGAAAACGCTCTAAAATGGCATTTCTCTGAATTTTTTGGGGGAGCTTCAGTTTATCAACGGTTAGATACCGTTATCTTAAAAGCATTCGAACTGCCGCTGATAAAAATGGAATTCGGCTTCTTTGTATGCCAACTTGCTATAGTCTGGAGCTATAAAATTTGCATTTCACCGATAAACGCAACAATCTAGAAATAAAACCCGTTTTGATCTTCCCTTCCCAGATAAATTTATTTTATGGACATTTTCTCGTTGAGGTAATTTGGAGATACTCGTATTTTGTCGTGAACAGAATTTCCATTGCCATTGCAGTGACATGGAGATATGGCGAGCCAAAATGCAGGCTTTTAGAGTGAAAGACAAGCCGAAAGCTGATATTCATGGAAATGTGCAGGCACATGTGTTGAGCCTGCATTAGTGAATGCCCTTTAACGATCTTCTCTGTTGGCAGAAATGTATTCCTGGTTTGAATTTAAAAACTTAATTTAGAACAAATAAAGTGATGACTGACTTCAAGTACTTCCCATTTGAACTTTAAACAGTGTCGGTAGAATCACTGAGTTGAGATTTTAAATCTCTTCTTGCATTTTATTGGATTGTCTTACTGAAAAGACTTTCCGAATGATTTGGTGCTTTAGTTAACCTTCAAATCAGTTAACACAATCCACCAAAATTTTTTTTTTGTGGCTGATACTCTTTTACAGTCCGAGCAAAAAATTGTTTTCTGCACCAGCAGCTCTCAAACATGAATGTGCTTTGGAATAAAATTTAATCCCTGTTGTGTTACTGACTGCAACTGTTAATAACTTTCCACTTTTTCAATGAGCTGATGGGAATATTATCGCCTCATGCCGTCTCTAGCATTAAATAGCATACTTAACGCAAAAACCAGGAAACAGAGTCAGATTACTCATTTGATTTCAAAATTCTACTTTCATATGACAATTTTTTTTTTTAATTTAAATTTTTTTTTAATTTTAATTTCCCTATCTCGTCCCATGCGAAAAAAGTTTTGGTATTGTATGTAGTTCAAAATTTGGATAAAGATTTTTTAAGACATTGCTCTTTAGAATTCACGGTAGGCTCCGTCCCCGATTGGTAATTATATCCAACTAAATAGTGAGCGCTATAAAGTGATTAAATTAGTTCTAGTTTTAAGTCTCCTCTCAGTCAAGTGAATGAAGTCGGTATTTCTTTTTCGGCCTGATGAATGTTGAGGCAATGCCCAAGCTTTTCCCTGTTCGTTCACGGAAAGACAACTTATACAAAGGCATAGTAACTTTTTTGACCAATAAACTGTGAAACAATATTTTTACCCACAATCGATAGTGATGAAAAGAATTTTATGCTCAATGGAAAATTTTCATGAATTTCAGTGATTTACATGTTATAGTTTGCTTAGTTCAGCATTAGTTTATTTCGCTTTTACGTGTCGCGAATTTACTACATTCACTCCAAATCTCATCAGATTGAAATAAGCGAAGACAATATGAAAAATTCAGCTTCAGAAGTTGAATAAATGATTAACATCCTTTTTTTAATTACAATTATTGCATTTAATAAAAGGAACTGTGTAGTACATGAAAATAACATCCACAATAACGACCTTCGTCTCCACCAAGTGTTCCATTAGCAGGATTAATAGGTACCTTCTGGATGGCACCGGAGTAATAACACTTCGAAGTTACTGTACCAAAATCTGATGTGGCGTATCTTCAAAATCAATCCCATAAAAATCAAAGAATAAAATACATCCGTTAGAGTAACGGAGACTTGAACAAGAAGTGGGAAGAAGGTCGGTGAGTTGGTAAAGTATTCAATATGATGTCTCTCTACAACTCTAACAGCAATGCCGTGTGGGAACCCGTGGTGTCCAAACAACCTAGAATTACGAAAAATTATATATTCTTCAATCAAGATTTCCTGGATGAGCATCATTTGCAAAAATTGCAGGCTTTACAATAATTCTGAGGTAAGGTGCGCTCTGCTCTAACGAAAGAATTAAAGTTGTATTACCTGCTCGCGTGAGACTTCGTGTAAAGGTGTGAAAAATAGAAGGGTGGTCAAGTTTCGAAGTATTGTGCAAATTAAAATAAAATATAGCGAAACAACTTGTCCTGTAATTCAATTTAGAAGTTCAATATTCGAACAAGCTCTCAAGTGAGCTAGGTTTGTGACAAGATTTAACGATAAATTCTAACGAAGAACTTGAGAAAACGAAAACTCTTCGGGACGGAGTTGTTACATGGGAAAAAGAATGAGGGTTAGTTTTTGTTCGTAACCACTACATACGACGATGTGAGAGGCTCATAGTTTCTCTCTCGAGGTCACGAATCAAAACAGAGATGGGGTGAGGCAAGTGTAGCCCAAAGAACACTCAAAATTGGGAAAATCAGTGAGCTCAGTAATTCTACATATGATAAAAAGACTCTTAAAGAACACTGAATCGATAGGTGTAGAAATCAGTAGAGATAATGCCGTTATTCGGGTATTTTCAGCGAAGAATTGAACATAATGCGGAAAGGAAGGGCCTGAAATAGACAGTGATTTTTCAGAAGATGGAGGGAGTCTGTGTGAGCTGGAAACTCCTTAGAAGAAGGGAAGAAAATATTTCTCCCCGAATGTCGCTACTGTTTAGCATTCGTATAAAGTCCTCGAAAGGGAAACCGTCGGAACTTGTTATAGAATAATGAAACATCTATTTTATATATATATCTGAATGTCGTGAGTAAAGTCATCATAAATTGCTATAGCTGATAAAAAGTGAAATTATTGCGATAAAAAATTAATTTTTATCGAAAACTTGTTATATTATACATCATAGTAGAAGAGAATAAATACAGTAATTTTTAAGAGAAATTAAATAAATATTGATTAAAACCATGTAAGTTCTCTTTTCTCTGGTGTAATGCATGGATATCTTTATTTTAGTAGTACGTACGTCAGTCAATGGGATAATACTGCACTATTCGGAGTAATTTTCAGCTATATGGGCATGGGTAAATCTTGAGAAAAATTAACTTATTATTGATGCTCAATTTCTTGAAAATTACTGTTTGAATTGGTTCTAAAATTTTGAAACGTACAAAGATTGGAATAATTAACTATGAATTTAAAAAGCAAATAACAAAATGAGAATTTCAACATACAGCGTTACCGACTTGTGCTTGAGGGATTGAATTATTATCCTAATACAGAGAAAGAGAGTTATCGATCAGCCCACATGTCAAGTCAAGGGAATATCAGCAGCATCTCTCGAACATAAGTAAATAAGCTTCATATAGGAGGCGTCCTCAATTTAATATATTCTATCGAGGAGCTATCATAGCACAGATGCAGCAAATGCAATCAGAATTCAGTAGCAATAGTATCTGAAGTGCACTGAGACGAGATTTGAGCCGATACTGTGCCTATTGTACTGGTATAAATTTACAATCAATGTTTTAAAAGTCCACGTAGTATCAGAGTAATATTTCAACACAAATCTTCTTGAGTCATGAGTTGGTCTTTCAAGTGCCTAAATATTTACACGAATGATGACAATGCTTGTCAGAAATGTACTGGGTAGAAGTAGTTCCTCAGATAAATAATCGGCCGGCTGATCGATCAATCAGCGGAAAATCTCCACCACAGATGAACAAACAATCGCGATAGCGCAGGATTTTGTGTGAGATTATAATGTGCAGGGGCAACGTTTATTCAAGTATCATATATTCTAGAGTGTCTCGAGTACATTATGTGCTGGAATCAGCAGGAATTAAAACGGAAGATAACCACAAGATAAGCCCGAAAGGAATGTTGCAACTGTTGTTAGTGAAATGCTGTTGACCATATATGAACACTCCTTATTAATTCATTTGTGTTCTGATTCGTTGCTGTACTGTATAAGAAACTATGTAACTCTTGTAGTTTAAATGTATTTTTTCACTGTGAAGATGCATCCATCTTCATGTGGCAAAAGGCAGAGGCTGTTCTTCTGAGCATTGTGCGCTTTAGTGTTGTGACGTTCACTGCCAGCACACGCGTGCTGGATTAACGATTAACCGAATTAATTCACAATAAACATCGCTTCCGTGTCCAGAGGCACAGTGCTGCAGAGCAGAAAAATTAGCGTCCCACTTTTGATGAGATGATGGAACATTTTGGTTAGCTATGAACGGATGAATGGCTTCGGAATTTTATCTGTTTGATTTTTCAGAAGAATAAAAATAAATTTTCTTACAGGCCGGAAAGACAGACGAAGTTTTTTTGCGTAATGTGACCCCATAGACTGGATGGAGTTCGCTAGCTGGGAGAATTTTCATTTAAAATTAAGTTTTATGACATATGAAGAATTGAGAGAGAGTGCAGGAAATACCTAACTAACAGTGGAATTTAGAGCTAACTTATCAACGTGCTTATCGTGACAGTTATCGTGAAAGCTGACTTTATGATTAATTTCAGATGTAATCTTCCAACGTGTAACTTGAGTCAATCGTACTTAATAGATTCTGAAATATTCGTGGAATAATATAAAATAATAAACTGGGAATTCGCACCCCATTATATAGTATTTTAATGAATTACGACAATAAATGAAAAGGTTTGGAGCTCAGGCTGCTTAATATTAATATCATGTTTATAATTTCTACGTTTATGTAACAATTTCTTACAATGTTTGTATTCGATTTGGAATATTAGTAAAAAATTTCTTTTGTTTATCAGAATAAAATATATCCGATTTTACTTACATCACTTTGAGCGTGGAGCGTGGAGCGTGGACTTAATTTCCTGGCCTTTCATATACTTAATTTATTTGAAATATTTTAATACGTTGAATGCCAGGGCAAGCATTTTGAAAATAACAAGCATAAACTGGATAGTGCATTTATTAATTTTTGATTAAGTATTCAAGAAAATTGAGTTTGTGACTACTTGTCGGTTAGTAGCAGTATGAAAATTCCTTCC
>JACJUY010004599.1:0-14635 GCA_014220935.1 Platorchestia sp. MABIK | reverse complement strand
GGAGCGCGCTCTATCGTTCCGACTGCGATTCCCTCCTCTGATAAGGGTAAAAAAAATAAGAAAGTCTGATATATACGGGCACAATAAATATGGATTAAGACGACATATCTTTGAACATCACAATAATAATTTTTGATCACTCGCACGCAATACCACAAAAGTTCCACAGGCGATTATAAGGGGCTCCTCGTTATCTTCCTTTTGGCTCTTATAAACCTGGTGTCATTTTTATAACTAGTACTGTAACTCTATTCTACATCGCCAAGTCTAGGTTCAGACCTATAAAGACATAGGTGGCAATGATGCTGCACTTGCTGATCGGACCAGGAGGCTGGTTGATAGGTTGGATTCTACTCGATCAATCGGTTTCAGTGAAGCTCAGGCGACAGCAGGGGAGAGGAAGAGTTATGTTCTGGGTAGGAATTGACTGTGAGATGATGGTAATGCCGTTTTGAGTACCTGAGGGAGCTAAATTTTGGACGAAAAAACTTTCTTCTATGATCCTTTCTCCCCGTCACAGAATATAGGTTATCTTAGTCAAAATATTTTTCAAGCATGGTGATGTATACTTGCTGATGTATCAAGGTTCCCAAGAGAATTTTTAGCCTCTGAAAATGTTAAAGAGGTTCACGTTTTGGAGTGGTTTTATCATTCCCGATTTCAACTGTAGTGAAAATTTGAGTATATTCAAAACTGAAATATATCAAGGTGGAAAGTAATACAGAGGAGGAAACATATATTCAAACACCGAATAAGCATTCATCAATAAAATATTTAAATGATTGAAATAAAGTATTTGGCAAAAAATACGCTTAAATGCATGAAACCACAACATACAAGTACAATAAAATAATTTAAATGATTAAAATGTAGGCAATTGTTGTGTATTTATGGGAGAAAGAAGTATTCGTACATTAAAATTTTCTTCTTTTAAGTGGCTTAAATTACGTCTCATAAGCAGAGTGGAGTACAGAACTATCTAGATTGTGCGCTCAGTCGCTGATATGTACAGTATCTAAATGATTTTTTTTTAGGCAATACTGCAGTACCATTCACTGCAGTACAATCATGGGTGAAACAGTAATCTTTAAAAACGTTTAATAAATGATAATTAAGAAATAGAAACACGTGATACTCACGGGAAAACGCCAGAGAACTTAAAATTCAATTTGGGATCACTGCTTCAGTTATTTCTAGGAATAGCAATTGGAAAACTTTAAAAACCGTAGATAATCTAGCGCATCACTCTAAATATCTGTAAGATCTTTGAATAAAATGTTTAAAAAAGTTCAAAACGATCCTAAGATAGCGAGCCAAATGTTGCTAGAAGATTTGACAGCATCAAGCCCTAGTGTTTCGCACTACTCACAATAAACAATCAATTCCATAGAGGAAAGTAAGGAAAATTCCATTCTAGTTGAAACGACATAGATAAGCCCTCAAGAAATTCCGCTCGTGAAAATATGATCAAATCCAAAACATTATGAGAAGTAGCATATGGAGAGATGAAATTAAAATTAAATTCTTTGGTCGCAATAGACGAAATCATGTTTAGAGAAAATACGGCACTTCGTTTGTACAAAAGAACATATTCCCTTCCATAAAGTTTGACGGAAGTAGCACCAAAGTCGGGATGTTTTTTCCGCAAGTGAAGCTGGCAAGATACACGTGATCTCGGTGGAATGAATGCAGAACTATACCAAAATATTTTGAACACTAGTTAGCATCTTCACTGGCAAAACTGGAGTTTCCAGTAGATTTGGTTTTACAGTGAGATGATGACCCTCAGCATACAGCAAAATCTATAAAGAAATGGTTCACTGATCACAATATAAAGTAACTCGAATGGCTAAGCCAGAATCCAGACAACCATTTTGCAAATTTGTGCCTTTATTTGGAAGTTAATTTACCAGTAAGATTTAGAAATTCCTTCAAGGATTCCGGGATTACACGTATGCCTAGATGAATAAGATAACCTGCTAAAAGAAAAGTCATTTATCAAATGTATAGGCGTCGATTGATAGCTTCAGTGGTGAATTAAATTTTTAGTGTATTTTAAAAAGTATTGTACGATGATTCCATTTTAACTTTGAATAGTAAGAATACTTTTTTCACTATGAAGTACACAAAAATGTATCCACTTTCTTTAGAAGGAATTTTTCTTACATATTCCACTTTTAAGCGTTTTTATTCAAGCTTCTTGGTCAAAAAGTTAAGTTTCAGTTTGTAAGACACTTTTTTAATATGAAGAATTTCTTGCTATTCTATTCATTGTTTCCTCTCTCTTTCAAAGAATTTCTTTCGAAGAAATTCTAGCGACAAAAAAGTCATTCTTCGCTTTTGGAGATTTCAATTTTGACTTAACGGATAAAAAAAAATCAGCTAAGCAAACAGTTGTGTAAACTAAACCTATCACAAATGGTCAAAGAACCGACTTCTATTATTAGATTCGGTGAAACTCTCATCGATTTGGCAATCACAAATAATCCTACGGCAATACTCAGCACAGCAATATCACCCTCGGTTTCCGATCACCACTTCATAGAATGTAAAATTAATATAGCAAGGAAAAGAAATAATGGTTGTTATATGACTTACCGCTTGAAAAATCACAATTCAGCGGAACTATTTCATGAAAAACTACTAATTAGGTCCGCCGAATTTCAGAACATGATGCAATCTGACGATGTCGACATACTAGGCCCAATCTTCAACGAGAATTTTACAGCACCTCCCTATGAATGCGCACCTTACATCACCAAAAAACTAAGCCAAAATGCAAATTTCGGATTACTGACGTAATTAAATAGCTGAGCAGAATAAAGAAAACTTACTTGCGAAAGTACAAAAACAATGAATCAAACAGTACTTTATACAAGAGATACATATAAAAACTCGAAAAGATTCTTCGGAAGAAAATCACAGAAGCAAAACAAACTCCCTTTCACTAGGAACTATTAACGGGAAAAAATAACCCAAAACGAACACGTGAACATGTGAGAGCAAATATAAAAGCAAATATGTGATTGCTGGAGAATCTAACGTAAAAAACATAAGTTGAAAATCTAAACTAAACTTACGTGTAAAAAACTCAAACATTCACTTGGAAGTAATGAAGTAATGAAGAGTAAGCAAATCCCATTATTAAAGCTTCAATCCAATTTCTTCGTCACTAAATGATACGCACAAAAGTGATTTCGAGAATTGATTAAGTTTTCATCACTAAGTTGAATTATTATCTGGCTTAGTCGTTGAGAGAAAATACACATTTGAGCGACGCAATCTGACTGCACAGAAAATTCCCAAAAAATGGACATTGGAAACTTCTGAAATTAGACACGCATCTCTCTCTACCCCAAGGTATTCAACCGTGCTCTTCTACATCATTTTGCGTCTGGCATATTGAACTTCGTGAAAAATCCTGCATAAGTTTAACCCGCCAATTTAGAAGTGCTGCAAGTAGCGGCGAAAGTCAGCGGAAGTTATTTCTCGGTTTCGATAGCGTACAAGACCTGACCAGCCATGCCACGGCGCCTCTTAAAGTTTATCGCTGTTAAGCCTGGGCAAGCCAACGCGCGTGTCGCAAGCGAGAGGCTTTGCATTCCAGTTTAGCTTTTACATTCAATGTTGTCGTTGAAGTACTGAACATGTTGATTTTCTTCAAAAAGATTTTCTTAAACGTCGCGATAACGTTATAGTCGTGACAGAAAAAAAAATTGACTAAAAAAACGAATGGACTGTATACCGTACAGTAATTAAATGTTTTATTTCATCATAATAATTGAATCTCTTTTATTTTTCCAAAGAAAAAATGCATACCGCATTGTGGCTCCTGCCACCGAAAGATCAGTTTCATAGTAGGGAAAATGGCAATATAAAATCTACCCATTCACCATTGCAGGACGATAATTAAACCTATTTGACAAGTTGTCTCAGGGGAAGCGTCCCCCAGAAATTGGAAAATTGTGTGGAAAATAGATTTTAGCAGCTATAGGAGGTGAAAGAGGTCAGGTACATCCTGTGAAAAAAATGAATTTCGCACGTTCGCTCGTTCGCAGGCTACGGGGGTTTGAATAATGGGGGGGAGGGGAGGGACAGGTAGTATTTGATCATGTTACACCTCCCCCTTGGCTATTTCTTCACGGTGCGATGTAGCTATGTCATCTTCTGTGTCTATTTATTACTGTATAATGATTTCAAGGGTTCTACCTGACCCAACAAATAATAACGAAGAAAAATTGAGCTTGTTTATGTTTACCTATTATGCTTTTTTTACAGGATCGGAATGCAGGGTTTCAAAATGCTTCTACTCCTACAGTTTTTAAGCTACAGTGATGATTTTAGTATCATTGGATGCAAAAAGACAAGGGTTTTTATAGGAGTTACAACTTTTTCCACAATTATTTTTTGCTTATAAGTTATGACGTAATAAATCCGCATTTTTTCGAAAACAAAGTTTGCTCTCAAGTTTTTTAATTTTTTTATTTAAAACCAAAAATTTGGGGAATACATTTAAGCTTCTATAAAAGCCCTTGGCGCTCTGTATCAATTGATGCCAAAATCATTGCTGTAGCTCAAAAACTGTCGGACAAGAAGAATTTTGAAAAACCCTCTCCAAAATACTGTTTTCTTTGATTTCCCATTTTCTTTTCAAGAAAATCGCATTTTTTCATCGAAGATAAACGATTTAAAATTGCATTTCCTATCAGTCTATCAAATTTCATTGCTCTAGGTTCAATAATACAAAAAAAGGTCCGTATGGGGACGCTTTCCTGTTTTAAATATCAGCTATCTACAAAAATTGACTCTCATTTCACTCGCAAAAAAAGTCACCAGCGTGATAGTTTTGAACTTATTGTAGTAATCGATGTATCATTGTGTCGCAACACGATCTGTCGCGTTTTGATAGGAAGGTATTTTAATAAAAACTTGCTTAACTAGATTTGTTTTATATAATCTCTCATACACACAAGTAAAGTTAGTGTGCTTTATTGCATCCATGAGTAGTTGCTTATTTCTAACTCTGAGCTTGCATTAATTAATTTCGCAGTAAAGAAAAAACAAATTATCAAGCTCTCGCGCGTTGGCTTGCATGATTCTGCGTTGATTTAATGTCCTTTTCCGCAACATTCTAAATGGACTGCTTGCAGAAGTGGAAAACTACTCTATGTAAATAATGTACAGAACAAGTCAGGTAATACTGAAGAACTTTGACATGTGGTAATCTCAATACTATCGAAAAGTATTTCAAGATAAAATATTTTAATTTATAAGGACAACATCATTTTTTCCTGACGTAAGCGCCGCGGATGAATTTATCGACTATATGGTCTACATTGCTGTTGATATGACAAACCGTATAGAGAATTCTCGTAGATGCGATTTCCGATCACGGCTTGTCTTGTTTTTTCACTCGAACTTGTCTGTAGGAAAAAGGGGGGCACCAAATGTTTCAGAGAAAAAAGTGAGTAGCTCTATCTGAACGAAATCCAGTCTAAAATCTTGTGTGTTTACTGTTGTAAACCATGCCGCGCAGTTTCTGAGTCACATTTTTAACTCGTGTCTGACACTAAGATTGCTTCCTAAAGTTTAAAAAATCGCTACACTCGTTCCGGCATTCAAGTCGTGTGATCATAATATCTCTACTCTCCCATTTTTTGGTGAGGTATTTGAAAAAAATGGTTATGTCAAGATTAATTTGCTGAGTTTTCAATCATCTCTAATGATCAAAGTGCCTTTTGCACTGGGACAAAAACAATGATTTTAATTGTTAACTTATAGTTTAACTTTAAAAATGTTACAAGTACTTTTCACCTGGAAAATTTTACAATCTGCCCATTTTTAAATTTAGGAAAGGCATTTGACTTTATTGAGGAACCTTTCAAATCATACTTGTCGAACAGGGAACAACATGTGAGCGTCAAAAATTTAAAATCGTCGCGAATGCAAGTTGTCACCGGAGTACCTTAAGGCTCAGTTATGCAAGGTGGGGCGAATCAAATGCTCGAGTTTTGAAAGGCGCTCGCAACGGCTGTGGTGGTGATGGTACGATGTGTGTGACCACAAATCTTCCTGATGTCATCTTCAAAATGTGAGCACAGAAACGTCATTGTGTGCTGATTCGAATAAAACAACAAATAGCCCTGTAAGTATTGTTTTACTTTTCCTAATAGCCTTTCAAAATACAGACATTTTATTTACTCTAACAGCCTTTCAAAACGTGGGCATTTTATTTGCCCCACTCTGTACTTTCTGATCTTCCTAATATGTTCATAACAATGACTCAATTTGTTTCCAAGCACAGGGCTGACTTTAAACAGGCCATACTGTAATTTAAGTGACTAGAGATACTTTTGAAGATGTGTACACCGCTGTGGCTGATCTCTATAGGAGGCTCTTGCTTCTTGGTTGAGGAGCAAAATACTTTTCGCACACAAAGACAAGACAAAATTAGCGCTTTTTACATCTAGACCCACCTCTCTCATACCTGATTTAACACTAAATGGTGTCGCTTTAGAATACGCTAACGATAATATACGTTATGATAGTATTCGGATACAAATATTCTTTTAGTAAGCGCATTAGTTAGCAGTGTCTTCGATTTTCTGAAGGGCCTTTCCATCGCATTCTTTGAGTACTCTAATTTATTTCTTTGTTCACTCAGAGTTGACATCTGCGACTTTAATCTGGGGAGGTGCTTCTGAAAATTAGAAAAAGAAAATATATTCTCCTATGCATAGAATTCTACGTTTAATGGGCAACGTTAAGTCTGACACTAATTATATCACACTGTGCAGTAATAACTAAGTATACAAAAAAGCCAAGTGTTCTGAAATTCGATGAAGCACACGAATTTCACTCACTAAAATTGATTCATTCCCATTAAACTAAAATACGGGTCTTTTTAACGAATTATGTGCTCCTTAAATTTCAGTCCAATCGTACAACACAAGGGTCTGTCGCTTTAACTTACAGCGCCTGTGCGATTAGGTTTAAATAAATTTTGCCCTTTTTCAATTTATGAATCATTAAATGGACTTCCCGATACTTTGAAAATGTATTCATGTTGACGAAGTGTGCTCAAAGAAAAGTTGAAGGATTTTGTGTTACAAAGTATAAGTTTATTTCTTTTCCACCCAGCCCAGTCATCTTTTCTCTCAATAACGTCATGTAGGAACTTACGGCGGATAAGTTATTTTTAAATTTCAGGCTTCAGAGTAAAATCATTTTTTGCCCATAATTTTAACCGAATTATAACCTAATTTTACTGATGGCTACTGCAAGGTGAAATCAAGTTGTGCAATAAACAAACAGCAATTTACCACTGATAGTTTTTCTTGAAATTCTATGCTCGCCATAAATTTTTCCTGTAGCAGAACAGAAATGATGGGCGAATAATCAATCCATAGTTCACAAAAATTATTCATTCAAAGTATTGTTGACGTAAAAAATATCAAAAATCTGTGTTGTGGTAAAATACATACTGTATTTTCTCCGAGCTCGTTAATTGACATACTAGTTGATACGTAGGAGTGAAAAGATTGTTCCGAGTATCGACCTCATAGTCTTAGACTCAGAATTATTTACATCCACTCATTTTACCTTCAACAATAATATAAAAGGTAAAAATAGTAGAAAATGTAATGGTATATCGTAAGTGGCTAATCTCATATTTCAATGTAAGTGCTCACTAATGAGAATGTTTTAACAATGCATCGTCACTGGTGTTATGTTTTTTCAACTTGTATATACATGAATTATCAAACCTAAATTACGCAAGAAACGGAATGCACTTTTCCATACTGTTCTCTAAATCATCTGTTTCGATTATTGCCATGGACATTACGAAAACCAAGTGTACATATCAACTAAGGTTCTTTATGTTGAGACATTCTAAAAACCAATGATGGTTTTTGTGTCATCTATTTTGGAAATGAACTGTTTTTCTTCCTTTCCTGCTTTTCGCGATATGAAGTTTACACGTCAGAACACACTTCACTTCTTTCGACAATTTGAACGTGTCTCGCTAAATTAGTGTTGATGCATAATAACACACACGTGCCACGGAGCTGCTTAAACAATTGTCAATCAATGAGAAATTGTTGTGATCGAAACTTCGCTGGTTTGAAACAAAGCCGCCACTCAGAGTGTCAGACCAACCTCGCATTCAAGGTATTCAGAACGATGAGTGCCTCTTCCATCTCCCTGTCGTCCCTTCAGAGATTCAGTCGCCCGTTTTATTCATTTATTCATGAAACTGTGTATTGTTTCGAGAATATCTTGAGTCGAATTTCGATGTACTGACAAAATGTTTTCACCTCTCAGTTATGAAATTTCTTGCTCGGTGACGGGTATTTACGTACTTGAAAATACCTAGTCAGGTGCTCTAAAGGCCTTACCAGGACGGGAGATTTGTCACCATCGCACAAGAGTTGTTACCATGACACGGGAGCTGTCCCCATGACGCGCCTTCATTTGATAACTACACACCTGAGCAATTCTTGTAGTCACCCCCAACAGTCCTTCATAACCTCAGCCTTAAACGGCCCCAGATGTTGGGGAATACTCCCCCAGCCAATTAGGGAAATGCTGCGCGTAACTGAAGAGTTGAGTGCAGTTACTGCTCACATCACTGTTTTTATCGGCCTGAGCTGGGCTTATACTTCAAGTCTGGATCTAAGGTACCAGTGCCACGGCAAACCCAGGCTGAGCTAACTGTCCCTTTCAGAGACGAACGTAGAGTGCTCATTGCCAATATTGATGAAGTTACAGATCCGATGAAAGCTCTGTTAGTATTTGTGAACTAATACCAGCATATCTCATGGATATCAATATTTTCAACACTAACTTTATTTTTGCAACATTTTATTGTGAAAAACTTTTTCAAGGAAAAAGGTAATGGTATGTCTTTTGCTAATCAATGTTTTTCAACTGATATTATTATGTAAGAGAAAAAAACTCATTTTAAAGCTAGTTTTGTATAACCCATGTTTGCTTTGCATACAATTTAATGCTTGTTGCAACGTTTAAAACAGAAAATGATGTACAGATAGACGAACACTTTTCAAAATTATTATACGCTTCTGAAATGCTTTGAATAGAAAATTCAATGAGAGGCGGCTCGCCTAAGGTAAAACTTTGTTCGCTTTGCTCACAGAGGTAAAATATTAATTTCAGAGTTCTCTAAACGTGCAGATTAAATATTAAATTGTGAAACAATTGAAACGTTGACAGTAATTGCATTCTTCATATTCCTTTTCCCCGCCTCGCTAACGTATTTAAAATAATTGCTACGAAACTAAATTTTTTGTCTTTCAGTGCCTCTTACAATGAGAAATATTTATAATCTGGAAAAAAGCAAATGTATTTTAAAATCTGTATCATATTGACAATCCCTTCGCAACAAATGAATAATTCTTCTAATCATCGTGCACTTTAAGTTCTATTTTATTCATTGCATGTAAGTATGATATTTCGAAGCGTGCGGAGTCGTGATTTGCATCTGTATTTTCCCCCACTAATCATCTATAGATGCAACACAAATTAGGGACTAGAAATGTATTTTCATAAATCATTGACAGATAACTCGTTGGCTTAAAGTAAAGAATATTCGTGTGTAATAATTTTCACTGAATGTTGAAAAAATATTTCTGTGATATTTTAAGTAGATAACAATGCTACTGAAAATGGGGCTGTGACTGAGTAGTTTCATCTTAAACGCCGTGATTTTTTGAGAAATATAGTGAATGTCAAGGAACTTCCATTTGGGTTAAAATCCAACAAGTTATGAAACATTAATTCCAAAGTCTATTTAGGGAAACTGACGAATGGAAATGATCACCATCACTTTAGCTTTGACTGTATCTTTAACTGAAATAAAAACACGAGCACCAGCACGCTTGACAACGACGCCCAGTCTTCCCTCACGAGCACAGCCGACGCAAAACAGCGCAACCCAGGCGTCGACGACGGCCGCACTTCACTATAGTTCACTGGAGCAGACCCCAGTAATTTTAGACACATAAGTTAGCCTTTGCAGACTCCTACTTAAATCCTGAGGCTATGAAGGAACTCTCTCAAGCTCTCGGGCTGATCTCATAAATTCAGAGCCAGAAAATGGTGGGCTTTGGTTTACGAGGTGGACGCTGGTGCTACAAATCATGGCCGCATCATAATGAAGATCACTGAGCGCTGTCCGTCACCAGGGAATGTTGCAAAATTCTTGAGCAATCAAGCATATGCTCTCTCTCTTAGTTTTAGGTTAACTGGCCCGATATGCGCTTTATTATAAGCTCGCCCATTCTGTTGTGTTTTTCATATCGAAGAATGATACAAAGATATCCTCGTGTTTCATAGATAACGAAAAATTATAACTTTACTTATTTCCGTAGTTTTATTCCTATTTAAATTAGCACCTTACTGAAGTTTTCAAAAAATTGGCACTGGCTTTCTTTAGATGAGTTACCCTGAGATTGCCGAACGAGTAGAAGACATGCTTTTAATTACGTGTTCATGGTGAAAATCACGTCATGTCAAAACGTGTCATTATTTCGGTATCTTATAAAATTTGATGCCCTTTTTAATAGAAAGACAGTGGCATTCGCATTGGAGACAACGAATATGCTCTAAAAAGAGGGCGTTAAACTAATAATAGAAATTTCGATAGCTGAATTATGTAAATTAACAAGATGAAATCAGATTCCTGAATACCCTAAATTCCAAACATTCAACGTTTTCGAAATAATAAATAATCACTAGCGAAATTTCTCAGTTTCAGCATTATCTTAAATCTTTGAACATGCCAAAATTTTCTTACTTTAACGTTCGTCTGCAGTAAGTGAATTTGGTGAAATAGCTCCGGCAATAAGGCAGAAGTGAATCTTGTTAAGACAGTTGACGTTGCAGGGCTCAGAGCGGTTGATCCAATGAGTGTTTCAACGAGTCCGGGAGTCGCTTGAGAAGGCATCAGATCTGCTGTGACATATCGAGAGGACCTTTTAATGGTCAATGTAATTTCAATCTCGAACGGAAGTTCATGTAATGGAATGAGTTTCCTCCACATACGGCTCTGGGACTGCCTCTACATTATACTTTTCTTTGATATTCGACATCTCGAAAACGATGAATGTTTGAATACTCACTAATAAATGAAAAAATCGTTCATGCGCTTTTTTATCATACAGTCAAAGTTTGTGCAATTACTTCCGAACTCCTTGAACATGTACCGACTGATTAATTTGATGAGATGTTTCGCAAAGTAATTAATTTTTACCAAAAATAGTTCTAAAACACTAACAACGAGAGCTTTTTCGCGAAATTACAATAAGGAAATAATCACCACTGTCGCTTAAGGTGGGCGTCCCTCATACGGACCTTTTTTTATCATTGAACTTAGAGCAATGAAAATTGGTATACTGTTAGGAAATGCAATTTGGAATCGTTTATCTCTTATGAAAAAATGCGATTTTCTTGAATAGAAAATGGGAAACCAAAGAAAACGATATTTTAAAGGGGGGTTTTCAAAAATCTTCTCCTCCTATAGTTTTTAAGCTACAGTGATTACTTTTGTATCATTGGATGCAAAAAGACAAGGGCTTTTATAGTTACTATAACACATTCCCCAAATTTTCAGTTTTATATGAAAAAATAAAAAAATTTGAGAGCAATTTCTGTTTTTCAAAAATGCAGATTTATGACGTCATAACGTGTGAACAAAAAGTAGTTGTGAAATCATTTATAGTGTCTACAAAAGCCCTTGTCATTCCGCATCCAATGATACTAAAATCATTGTTGTAGCTCAAAAACTGTAGGAGGAAAAGATTTTTGAAACCCCACATTCCGATCCTCTAAAAAAAGGCAAAATAGGTAGACATGAACAATTTTAATTTTTTTCGTAATTATTTGTAGGGTCAGCTTGAACCCTAGAAATCATACTACAGTAGTAAATAGACATAGAAGATGACAAAGCAACGTCAAACCGTGAAGAAATAGCCAAGGGGAGGTGTAACATGATACAATACAACTTCCCCCTCTCCTCCCCCCCATTCTTCAAACCCCCGTAGCGGGCGTACGATCGAACGTACGAAATTCATTTTTTCACAAGATGTACCCGACCTCTTTCACCTCCTATAGCAGCTAAAATCTATTTTCCGCCCAATTTTCCAACTTCTGGGGGGACGCTTCCCGTTAATTTGATGAGATGTTTCGCAAAGTAATTAATTTTTACCAAAAATAGTTCTAAAACACTAACAACGAGAGTTTTTTCGCGAAATTACAATAAGGAAATAATCACCAATGTCGCTTAATGCACAATATTGCGAAAGGGAAATGACGAGTCATTATTCTTACATGAAATATCAGCAGCTGAGGGCCAAACATGTCATCCGGCTCTCAAGCGTGAGCTCATGTTAAGGATCCCAAATTCTAACTTCGTGTGATTTTCGAGTTAACTTACAATTTTCTCTCACACTCGAGGATGATTTTATAGATATGGTACTTCACTCAAAATGTAATATAATATAAAGTCTTTATTTAGGATACTCTCAATCACATTGGGTCAAGCGTACTGGCACTTTATAATTTTCATCTAAAGACCTTCCACACCTTAGTCCCAACTGCATCTCTAGATACTCCACAAAACGGAGGTTTTATTTATGTTGCAGCACGTTTCAGTCAGAATTTTTGCAGCACGTTGGGCGATAAGTGATTTTTTTCTTGCTCATTTCCACCACAAAAATAGACACCCTTTTAATTATGCATGATTCTCAGCCACTGAGGAAAGATGTAACACTGAAATGTATTGAGCCGTTTTACCCAACAGTAAATTGACTCAGATTATATAGGCTCACACACATTTCATGCCAAATTACTATTTACAATGATAACATTTGTAAACATTTGTAAACAATTGTTAAACTCACTGACTGTTATCACAAATAGCAAATTATTTCTGCTTCCCACGTAGTCAAAGGTTAATGAATAGTGTTTTGTTCAATTGAATTAAAAGTTCTTTCCGTCAAATTTTCCAACATTTGTCTTTGCTACTCTGAATGAGAAAAATGGCTGAGCTGGGACTGGTACCAGCTTTTCGGACGCCATTCGTTAGTAACAACGCCAAAATAATAAAGTTGTAGAGCACTGAGATTGCTGGGCCAATCTGAGTTAACTTACTTCCTCGATGGGAAATACTAAATCAATTTTTTTAATTAGTGGCTCGCATTAAAAAAAAATTACGAACATACTCACTTATAAATTTCCATTGTATTCAAGTTGTAGTTTTTTGCTGAGCTTACTTTATCTGTGTTTTGATACAAACGGTTGATAGTCCATAAAGTTCCTTTATAACCCATGCAAGGAAACACACATCAAGTATATCAAGACGTTTGCTGGAAATGAGCTCCGGCTAGACCATCACACAACACTCATCTTTTCTCTGGGACTCGAGGCTTCTTATTATTCTGGTCGTATCAGAGATTATATTCTTATCAAAGGTTATATGCGCATGTCAGGGGCTGGGGCGACAATGCTAGCATCTGGTGCTTTGTGTGTCTCATGACTCTTTATTACCTAAAGGAAGTGCCGGCAGAGTTTCCTCTGGAGGAATAAAGAGAGATCGCCAAGAAATGAGACCACGTCGTAACGCAGCCCCCGTACATCGACAGTCCATATTTAGCAGACCAGCTTTTGACTGCTTCGTTACTGTGAAGGATTCTAGGTCTATTAGTTTTGTTGCACTGAATCAATCAATGGTCCTTTAACTATGACAAATTTGAAAAATATGAATTGGTAAAATGTTTTGGGTGTTAGGTTGTATTAAAATAAAAATTTCTGATTTCCTTTGCCCGGAAAGTTACTATAAACAATCAAGCATCACAAATTGGAGTGAAAAAACAAATTTTCTCACAAAGAAAAGATTATGAACAAAGGGTAAATACAATTGTATACAATTCTTCATGGTCAGTCTAGAGATAAAACGAAGGAGTAGGAAATCAGTTCGATTTAACAATCATATAGGAACGATACAAAGCACTGTGGCAGTGACAATAAGTTTTATCTTATTTAGGCATGAAAATGGCCACAGTGAAAATGAAATTATCGAGGTACCATCTCGTACGCTTTAAAAAGTTGAGCTGAAGGACGATTTTCGTTAATGAATTTGTTCAACTTCTCCGAGGCCTTCGAGAATCCGAACTTGACCGTGGTCAGTGCACCTCCACAACCGGTCGCCACGCAGTCACGAATAATTGGAAGTTCAGTTTGTGGACTGTACAAAATGTAAATGCTATTTTTGCCGCGAGTGTCATGTGAAAGCATTTTTCATTTGTTCATTGACATATCATGATTCAAATAACTTATTCGTCATGATGGCAGTTTTTAATCCCAGAGGTATTTGGTGTAAGAACTTAAAAATCAAATTCAAGCATTCAAGTAAGTATTCAAGTACGCATTTTTATAGTTCAAAAATGCATGCTTGTATGCCTACAGTCATCCGTATTAAATTTCAAATGGGACACCTGAATGAAATAGAATTTCATACTGTCTTAAGAATTACAGTGCGTGGGAGTACGATGTAGAAGGCGGCTCTCGTTTACGACGGTGTAATAAAATAGAAACGCCGGCTATGACCATTAGTCGC
>JACJUY010004598.1:42039-60727 GCA_014220935.1 Platorchestia sp. MABIK | reverse complement strand
CAACTTTTGAGCTCCATAAGACCAACTTTTGAGCTCCCTAAGACCTACTTTTGAGCTCCCTAAGACCAACTTTTGGGCTCCAAAAGACCAACTTTTGGGCTCCAAAAGACCTACGTTTGAGCTCCCTAAGACCAACTTTTGAGCTCCATAAAACCAACTTTTGGGCTCCAAAAGACCAACTTTTGAGCTCCATAAGACCAACTTTTGAGCTTCCTAAGACCTACTTTTGGGCTCCAAAAGACCAACTTTTGAGCTCCATAAGACCAACTTTTGAGCTCCATAAGACCAACTTTTGAGCTCCCTAAGACCTACTTTTGAGCTCCCTAAGACCAACTTTTGGGCTCCAAAAGACCAACTTTTGAGCTCCAAAAGAACAACTTTTGAGCTCCATAAGACCAACTTTTGAGCTCCACACACCCAACTTTGAAGTCACAGTCGCAAATTCAGCTCCATATGTACAATCCTGCAGCCATAATAGCAATTTGCGCTTTATTATCGCAATTTTAGATTGTCAATAGCAGTTATTGGGCCATACGCAGAATTATGGTTTCATATTTGCAAACTGCACATTATTATCGAAGTTTTTATTTATAACCGAAGGTTCAACATCATACCCTGAATTATGGTACCATTTTCACAAGGTTTAGACAGAACCACAACTGTGGAACAGACATCACAATTTTTACACCGTAAGACCAACGGTAAAGCTGTAAGCATAATTATGGAACCAAAGACAAACTTTCGTTCCATTACTGTAATAAAGGCATCATAATCACAACTTTTACTCCATGTGCAAAAGTACAGAAACGCACGCAAAATTCTGGCACTATAAACAAAATTAAGGGAATGTGAACACAATTATGGAAGCACAAACACAATTTCCGACATATTAACACAATTAAGGCAACATAAACACAGTCAAAGTATCATACGCACATTTATGGCACCATAATCACAATTACAGAACTATAATCGCAAAGCTTGGATCATAAGTGAAAATGTGGAACCATAATCTCAAGGTTTGTACCAAAAGTGTAATTATGGAACCATAATCACAAGGTTTTTCTTAAAAGCGTAATAAGGAAACTATAATTGCATATATGGCACCATAAGTGCAATTATGGAATGGTTATGGTTTAATTATGGTTCGTAGCATATGCGCAATTATGTAGCAATAATCACAATTATGGAACAATAAACACAATTATGGATCCATAATCGCAATTATAGAACCATAAATACAATTTTGAAAATTTAAATATAATCAAGGAAACATTAACACAATTATCACAATTACATAATTGCCATAATCACAATTACAGCATCATGATCCCACTTATGGCACCATAATCACAATTACAGCTCCATAATCGCACTTATGGCACCATAATCACTATTACAGCTCCATAATCGCACTTATGACACCATAATCACAATTACAGCTCCATAATCGCATTTATGGCACCATAATCACAATTACAGCTCCATAATCGCATTTATGTCACCAAAATCACAATTACAGCACCATAATCGCACTTATGGCACCATAAGCGCAACTTTCATGCCGTCCGACCTTCTGAGAGCAGATCAGCAAACCTGCAAGGCGGGGTCAAGGCTGCCTGGGTGCCTGGCCGCCGCCGCCATATAAGGATTATGGGCAAGCCAGTCTCCCATAAAGGTTAGGAGCAGGTCAGTTCGCCATAAACATTATGGGCACGCCAGTCGCCCTAAAGTTTTGTGAATGCCATTCGCAAATAAATGTCATGGGTAGGTCAGTTGACTATAACTATTGAGGGTGAGTTGATTGACCATAAATGTTAAGGGTTGGCCAGCTGACCATAAATAATAAAGTTTAGTCAGTTGGCCATAAATATAGAAAGTAAGTCCACTGACCATAAATTTTATGGGTAAACCAGTTGCCCATGAACTTAATGGAGAATCTGTTGCCCATAAATGTTATAAGTTGGACGCTTGATCACAAATATAATTGGAAGAACTTTCGATATTACATGGTATGCACACAAAATGAATAATAATAATCAGATGTTGTACACAAAAAGGCTGACTTACAATCGCGAATAAATCTTGGCTACCACAAGTCATTGAAATTTCTGTGTAAATGGTGAAAAACTGGCGTGTTTTCCCCTTAAATTGCTGAAAAGGCAATAAAATAACGTGTCTTCAGATAAAATTAAATAAAATACAATCAAATACCGAGTTTTACACTTTTATTATTGGAAATACAATAATCTAGCGCGCATTCATGAAAATATCTAAAAAGACAAAAAAGTCGCGGGTTTATCGCCGAAATTAAAGGAAATGCGACAATCTAGCAAAATTCTCACAATATGACTGTAATACTAACTACACTAGAACATGGTGCACTGCACCGGTAGCGCCACACAGAATCGCCATTCAGATTTTCCACACAGGCCCACAACACAGCACGCAGACTCTCCGCACAGCACACTGCAAATCTCACAGGACACAGCACCGCCAAATTTCACACATCTCCAAATTTCACACATCTCCAAATTTCACACATCTCCAAATTTCACACATCTCCAAATTTCACACATCTCCAAATTTCACACATCTCCAAATTTCACACATCTCCAAATTTCACACATCTCCAAATTTCACCCATCTCCAAATTTCACACATCTCCAAATTTCACACATCTCCAAATTTCACACATCTCCAAATTTCACACATCTCCAAGTTTCACACATCTCCAAATTTCACACATCTCCAAATTTCACACATCTCCAAATTTCACACATCTCCAAATTTCACACATCTCCAAATTTCACACATCATCGTCACACATCGTCATCGTCATTTTGTAACGCAGTTTCGCCACAAAACACGAAACAACTCATCACGAAGCAGGTCATACAGCTCCACGACACAACACACAGCACACTTGATCCCACACAGTAAATCACACAACACACATAACACCACACAGAGAATCACACAACCCCACACAGAGAATCACACAACACATATAACACCACACAGAGAATCACACAACACCACACAGAGAATCACACAACACCACACAGAGAATCACACAACATATAACACCACACAGAGAATCACACAACACATATAACCCCACACAGAGAATCACACAACACCACACAGAGAATCACACAACATATAACACCACACAGAGAATCACACAACACATATAACACCACACAGAGAATCACACAACACCACACAGAGAATCACACAACACCACACAGAGAATCACACAACACCACACAGAGAATCACACAACACCACACAGAGAATCACACAACACATATAACACCACACAGAATCACACAACATATAACACCACACAGCAAATCACACAACACATATAACACCACACAGAGAATCACACAACACATTTAACACCACACAGAGAATCACACAACACATTTAACACCACACACAGAATCACACAACACACATAACCCCACACAGAGAATCACACAACACCCCCGCACAACCCGCAGCAACAAAACAATGACCCCACACAGCAAATCACACAGCCCCAGCACACAGGTGTCTGTGTGGGTGCAGTAACACAGCGGCCGCCATACAAGGCTCACAATTTTTTGCCCCACAACCGCAGCGTCAGAAGCAACAGGCCGCGTCTGAGTCACTGCCCACATTTGCGTCAAATCCACCCGAACTCTGTGCAGACTCAACCCTTCACGTTGTACAACACCCTCGTCCCAGCGTGTAAAGTTAACCCACGGTATTCAAGTGGTTTTAAGATGTATTCAAGTGGTCTACCAGTGGTATTCAATTGGATTCAAGAGGTATTCAAGTGGTATTCAAATGGAATTTAAGAGGTATTCAAGTGGTATTCAAATGGAATTCAAGAGGTATTCAAGTGGTATTCAAATGAAATTCAAGAGGTATTCAAGTAATTTTCAAGTGGAATTCAAGAGGTATTCCAGCCCACTGTGCTGTAGGACGCCGGTTTTGCACACCGTACACAGCACCGTCTGCACCACGAGTACAAATGCATGCTGAGAGCTTGTGAATGACATTCACTATATTTTATGGCTATCCGCACAAAAAATGAAGCGCAGAGTTTTTGTGAGAATTGTGAGTGTCCCTGCCGTGCTCAGGTGACCTCAATTGGAGGTACAAATCCCATTTTTCACCATTAAAAACGAATCTTTTTCCATATATGATTGCCATGAATTATTTCTCATGAGCGTTTTAGTTTTAAAATGTCTCAATCAATGGATATAAATTCAAGCTGGTGAAAAATAAAAACAGCGTCGAACTAAAAACGGGAAAGGAGGTTGAATTACCTCAATAGGGATGACTTCAAGCTGGTAAAAGCTGCGGAAAACGTCAAATTGCAGCAACAAAATAGTCACTAAATTTACCCACGTAAATACGAGTATATCGCAGACGCTAAACTTGGTCCAGGGTGTGCTAGGAAGAATTTTTCTTCTTTTGCTTGCTAGACTGACCAGTTACAAGGCCGCTGCTTCGGTAGTTGCTGAGTGATTTTTTTACGTTTTCTATGACATCACAGAAAACGGGAACATCGAGTCATGGCTGTCCAGAACGGCTGGGCACGTGTCGGCGTTAATTAGTGAAGCAAGGTTTGAAGACAGTGTTACAATAAACTTCAAGTGTATAATACATGCTCGTTTTCCCTTGGTATGTATTTCTTAATGTTTCTTATTCGTCTTCGTTCGATCTTTTATTGCAGATATATAATGGCTTTTCGCGAAACTGATGGTACAGCTAGACTCCAAAACGTTTTCCTGTTAAATACGATCAATTTCCTGGATTTTTCTTCGTTTTAATGTTTTGAATACAATGTCGATGGATGGGAATGACATCTTCAAATATTTTGTAGCCTATTCCAGCCTCAAACTTTCGTATCTTACCATAAGAGGCGACATTTTCAACAGAACAGTCACGAAAGCTATGGTCCAAAGCATGGCATTCTTAGGGAATTTCGGTACGTGAGGACGACCAGCTGTAGTTATATGAACTTTCTTGATCGCCTAAGTCTTCTATGACGACCCATAGTCAACCCTTTTTAGTGACAGTCTTAGGAATTCCATCATCGTCAGATCGTCGCTTTTTTGGTGATGGGTCCTTCAGGAATCTTATCATAGTGTCCACATGATGATCTATTCCAGGGGCAATGGCATCGGTTGAAGTCTTCAACAGATTCCTAAATTATGACTTCCTTTTTATCGTCGGTTAGAGCTTTTCGACGCCTAATTATTGTCGAAAATTAAAAAAATATCTATCACTTTAGCTTAGACAACTACAATAGCGAAAATTATTACGAATAACGATCAACAGCACATCGTGAACAACCACAACAATGTTGCCATGACGTGCCCGATTTTTCGAAAATATTTTTCAGATATTTTTCCAATATTTTTCAGATTCAGAGATGGTTAAAAATATCAGTTTTGTTACCATGTCATTATCACTGGTTCTGATTGCACTACACGAGTTTAAAACTACAAAACAAAGTGCTATGACCACCAAAAAATATTGAGATCGTCTTCACACAGCAAACTTTGACAGCCAGAACTGCTGTGGCTCTGATGACTGTGTGATGAGTAGCTACGGATACTCCAAGAAAAGCGCAGAATTTTACCGACGATAACAAGACTGCGAGTAATTATGACTTCCCTAGAATACATCAGTTGTTGGTGATGGTGAAGAAAAAATGAAAGTATTACGGTTTGAAAAATTAGAATAATGAACAGCTTAATCGGCTTTGTGTACGCTAGTAAATTTGTACGCATCTCGACCTAAAAAAGTAATTATTATTTTAAGTTCAAAACACATAGGAATTTATTAATGTATCCAGCAAGCATAAAGCCGCTTCAAAATATAACCAGAATAACTCGTTCATAAATGTACAAAATCATACAAATATTGCCTCCGAGAACACGTTCAATTGTTGAGTAAATAAATGCTGACTCAATTTCGGAGTGCATACAACCCATGTTAAGTCAATAAAATGTAGGGCGAGTTGAACGCATTCATTGTTAGGTTAATAACATCTCACATTGACCCATCATAAGACTATCACTCACGACCATCATCGCTCACATCACCGCGTTCTGTGAGCGAGAAGCTAAAACGGTCAACATGGTACGAAACCTCATTTGATGAGAAAATGAATGGCTTAATTCTACCTTAACAAAATACTCTAGTTTGGACGTCAGCTTGATGATGATAAAAAGTATTTGAGTCATAATCATATTTTTTATCATCAATCGAAACGACTGAGACAAAAGTTGAGGAGTTTTTTTTCATGCTTTCCATGAAATTAAAATTTAGCATCATTCTGTCGAATTCAGTCAAGATGAGTTTCTTCATTTCAAAGACAGGTTCCCAATTGGCATGAGACGCTTTCTGGTCCACGAGTTTAGTTGTGCTCACTTTGCATCAAATTAAGCATAAGTTCTTATTCATAGGCCTGTCCACACCGAACCAGTCGAGCATGCCAGGAGAGGCAGCGCAATACCTCAGAAACTTTTCGAAACTTTAAATGTTTATACTCTTACTGTGGAAAGCAAGGCAAGAATTACAGAATCAATTTATTTTTGCAAATTAAACCTCGTACTCAAATACATAAGTGTTCATGTATTATACCTTGTATATTCGTAATTTTATTTTGGAGCGAGCGGCGTGTTTGTAAGCTTTTATTGACCTAATTATGTTATAAATGAAATTTTGTGTAATGCAAATAGCTTTCTTCTAATTAGCTACATAACAACGTATTTGCAATTTTTTCAGACGTACTGATTATGGGATTTGTTCCGACACATTTACATTTACAAAATAGACTTTGAATTTTCTAATTGTGTAGTTTGAAAAAGATTCTTCTCCTTGTTCTTTTGTTTATCAACGCGGTAACAAAATTTAGACGATCATTTTCGCTCACTGAAAGTCCCGAATAAAATTCGAGTTTTATTACAAAAGACAAATTTTTCATACAATGGTATTACGATTACTTTGTTTCAAGATAATTATCCTATGTTACATAGAAGATACTGGTGTCAAATTGGTATATGCCTACGACAATTCATATGTCAATTCGTAAGTGTATAAAAATGAGTTGAAACACATCGAGCAAGTTTCAGCGTAATCCTTTACGCACGCATAAAAGTTGCATCAGTAGCAACTTCTGAAGTTAAACCTGTGCTTAACTTACTAAGCACCTTCCACAATGCCACTTAAGAGACTATATTACCTGGATTCCACTTACAAGCTGCGAAAACAGCTTTCGTAATTAAAACCTCTGTAACATCAACGCTGAAATTCCAATGATGAAGTAAATCTCATATCCCTTAAAAAAAATTTTAGAATTACATAAAAAAAACGAATCACATTTGCGCAAGCCTCCCAAAGAGCATCCTGAAATCATACCACACCACGGGACCTAAAATAATATTCACGACTATTGTTCTTTGGCACGACGTCAACAAAATGGAAGCCGGAATTCTTTCAAAGAAAATAGAAACACATCGCTGCAAGAATCCTAAACGAAGCATCAAAGAAGAAAATTGATTAAATTTCCTTTAAAGCGCTACTATCTACGTAGATAAATAAAGCGACTCAGAGAGAGCTGTTGAGAAACAACGCATTCGAGTCGACTGTGCTCAGATGTGCCTACGAGATCCTGAATGTCTCACTGTGTTATTCTTCTGCACGACGAATCATCGCTTGGAATCAGGCGACATGGGAATGAAAAGTTGCTTGGAAACCATGTCTTGAAAAGAGGTTACTGTAAGACAAATGACTGTGTGAAAAAGGTCATTCAAATATAAATAATTAATTGCTTAGAAACACAAGCCCAGGATGATTTCAAGGATTTATCATCTCACCACCGATATGTAGTTCGAACAAGGGAGACGCAAGGATAAACTTAATATCTTACAGATAACAAAATTAACGATGTTAGGCAAATAAGGTACCGTGCTTCTACAGTACCTTATCAGTAGAGGAACAAATTGTGAAGGAAAGCATGGAAACCCGGTTCAGATTGCATGTGTTTTCAGCTTAGAATTGGTTAAGAAGCAAAAAACAGAATATGCTCTCATCATATGCTTCGAGGTCGAGTTGGGGTAAATTAGGATGAGTTTGGTCAAAACAAGTTGCGTAGGCTTATGATGAATTTGGTTACGTTTGTTTAGGTTCGGATTGATGATATCAAGTTAGGATAGTTTGAGTTGAGTCAAGTTACGATAAATTGGGTTAGAAATGTAAGATTAGGTGCAGGCTTTGCTAAGGTCTAGTAGTACATTAGTTAGTTTAGTAGTTTCGTTTACTGGCAAAAGTGTTTTTACAGGGAAAACAGAAGGGACCATTTAGGATGGATGAGGAAAACGTAAAATTTATTCACAAGGTGAGTCCCAACGCAGGATATCTTGCAAGTTATTAAGGAAGATGAAGTAAGAAACAACAAAGATGAGTTAGTGAAGGTATTAAAATCAAAAGAAGCAAAGTGAGCCAAAAAGATAGAAGTCCCGAAAGCCTATCTATAGCTAGGTAACCTTTCAGTATCTCCCCGGGAGCGCCAGTCCCCACAGCAAAGGGTAGACAAACTTATCTAACATGAACCTATTGCCTACTCGGTGCCGCTATAACGTGAGGTCTACCACACTATAGCGTGAGATCTACCTCTAGCTAGTATCATAGCTTGAGGTTAGGTTACTAACGGATATTACTTATTTTCATACATTTAATTTAGCGGTAAACACTTAATTTGTACATCTCAAACTGCAGCTGGGTAGGCGATATATGGCGGTAGACCTCACGTCATTGTAGCATCGCCTATTCTCTGTCTTCTGCGTGGATGTAAGGCCTACCTCGCATTGATTTCTAGCCTCAATGGTTCTTGGAATAAGTGTCCAACGTACGTGCCTCTATTTCACTGCATTTATGAGTTTGATTAGCTGAGCTATTTTGCGAAGAAATTAATTTTTGCAGCGAGGAATTCGAATAAATCTTGTTAGTTTAATAAAAGGAATAAATCGTTAAGGAAGATCTCATTATGTATGGACTGCAATTTTCCCATGTAAAGCATTGCAAACGAGTTGACAAATAACATGTATCAACCGTATAAAAAAATCGCCGTTAATGAAAATCCACCATTTCGCGGCATTTCCTCTGCGTAATTTTAAATGCTAAATGAAACTACACGAAGATATCATGAATACCTTAAATGAAAAACATCTATATATAAATACTAAATATCTTCTCTTTAGTTACTTTTTTTGTAGAAAACTAACTACTTAATGAGGCACTCGAGCCCTATCCATCTCTACTACATCTTCAACCGTCACCGACTAAGAGTTAGCCAGTAAAAGCCCACAGCATCCGTTACCTAAACACTAACACGAATACTTGTGTTTCCCCGAAAGCATCTTACGTTTTCTTCTCACATGGGTGAGGACAAGAGAACGATTTGACCCACTTTACATTATTCAAACAGTTCTTAAAAGCTCCATCTCCGACGGGATTCGAACCCGCGGCCTCTGGATTAGAAGTCCAGCGCGCTATCCACTGCGCCACGGAGACGATACTTTACACGCCTGTGTCGTAGATAATATTGAGCTCAACTTCATGATAAATGTACAAATAACAATAAAATAAATAGAATCATAAAACACACTTACAAATCTTCGGATGCCCAACGGCGTGCAAGGCTTAGCATAGTGCACGAGGAAGTAGTCTGCTAGGTTTGACTTCAGCGGGAGTTTTCCTGTTCGGCAATCTGAAGTTTTAGCCCAGAAACGGATTTAATCGCAGAGTCCAGGATAGAAGAGGAGTCAAGTATCGTAGATGGAAAATAGAAGACTATAAATTATCTGAACACTCGAACCTCAGAAGCAGGAACAAATGTTTCAAAAGTAAATGCCTAAATCTCTAAAAAGAGAATTATTTGAAATGCTAGACCGAAAAATCAAATAGCGCGTAGTATGAGATAGACACCTATTTCATTCTTTGTGTAACGCACCTTTCTTTTTCTCTACTTTATTTGATGGAACTACTCCAAGCCTTACATTTTACCTATTTCATTTTCCATTCACCGAATTTTATGAAAAACCATCCATCATCATTGCAAGAAGCACGGTAGTTTTTTCGTTCAACAAGATGATCCACCAAGTCATCTACTTTAAAATCCTCTGTATATTCTGGAGATTAAGCAATTAAAAAAACTTGCCAAGCTGCCGTTGAAAGAAACTAGGCATCCGCAAATATTGAGGACTTATCTCCCTTCAAATTACAAGAGAAAGAAAGCCCGGTGCGTGTCGTGTGATCCAGTTCGCCTGTGCGTGCTCACAATATCAGTAAACTCAAGTTAGCGACCTTGAAGAGAGATCTTAGTCTTTCGAAAAGTGCCGTGGGTGCAGACTCGTTACCACCATTTGTTGTACCCATCCCCGTGCTGTACAAAAATCAAATTTTACTCTTTAATCCTCCCGCCAAAACGCACGTTACTCTGCCCACCAGCGAAAAGGAGGTTGAAGACCTCGAGGTTGGTCAGGGTTCACTCCTGCGTAAAGACGTCAATGAAATCATTTCGGAAGCCCAGGCGTCGAAGGAGATGCTGCCCGTAGCCGTGATACCGAGTCCCAACCCCAAGGCTGACGTCAGGGAATCCAAAAGAATGAAACTTGATGCGGAAGGAAACTGCGCGGACCTCGAAGATCACTCCTGCGTTTTGAAGACCAAGGACTTGTGAAAGAAAATCAAAGAGTTTGGCAAGGAGATGAACGTCACCAAAACTGGGCGGGAAAAAGATTATGGTTTTTTACCACATACTCCATTAAATTGTTCGTAGGCGACAACTGTTCCCTTTTTATTTTGTAGTTAGGTTTCTTAGCGTTAACGTATACCTTTCATGGTTATTCATAGTTATGTGCCTTCAGTTGATGCTTTAAAATTTCAGTTTGTTCCGTTCGCGCCTCAGTATGAACTTATGCATTCGACTTCGACATTGAGGGACTTAAACAGATGATGAGCCATGCTTCAGCACTGAGCTTTTAATGAACTGTGATTAATTTTTTCATAGTGACATAGCCTAACATAGAAAATTGAATTTGTGTCTACTGGTCGGTCAGCAGCATCATGACTGACCGCCAAATTTAAAGGGTTTTTGAAAACCTCTTTTCTGATTTGACTGATTATTGTACAGAAAGTTTTCATCATATTTGCTTTAATATCCGATGAGTTCTTTCCAAGAACGATTTTGATAACCCTAATTCAATTTCGAAAAATTAACACAAAGGAAAGGAAAACTGTTCACAAATTTAAAAAAACACATCACGAAATAAGCATAAATGAAAAAAGAACACTTGTAACATGTCATGCTTTTTATGTTTAATTTCAGATATGAAAAGTTTCAATCAACAATTTAGGTGATGATAGTTTGAGAAAATCAAATGAAGGCACAATCCAGTTAATATTTGCTGTTTTTGAACATTGCTTACTACAATTGACTTTAAATTTGAGTCGAATATTAAACTTCAGTTCTACCTGCCGCAGTGAAAGTATTAACTTATGAATATTAGCACACTGACCTACCCTAACATAATTTGACGAAGCGTAACGTTACCAACCCTAACCTTACCTTAGCCTAAGTTGATTGAATACAACTTTTTATAATTAATCTTTACGACATTCAAACAGATTTTACTTCTTTCGTGCCTGACCAAAACTCCTTTTAGGGCCAAGTTTACTTGGTTTGTGGCGTTTATGCTGTTTTCGGGGAAAAAATCGATGAAAATGCGCTGTCATCTGCAAAAAGAATTAATGCTCAGAAAAATGTTGATTTTAGGAACTTTTTTGTGAAAATATGGAGTAAATGGGTCCCAAGAACAGATCCTTGAGGAACTCCATGGGATTTGTTTTGTGGCTCTGAAGTTGAAGTCTCAATTTCTAAAAACTATTAACGGTTTGAGAGGTAGGATTTGAAGTAATCGCGGAAAATATATCGAACACCATAGAAGCATAGATTAAACAGAAGTATGTGATGATCAAACCCATGAAGAAGATGATATAAATAACTATTTGAAAACGCAAGCGGGTGGAAGACAAATAACTGTTTATAAGCAAGTAGCGACGACGAACAACTACCCGAAAACAGAGCAATGTAAGGCAAATAACTGCCTATAAACACATCTTTGTACGGTAAATAACTCCTTACAAACACCGGCCACGGCATGATGAATAAAATTTCGGAAACAAGCCACTGTACGAGAAATAAGTGCTGAGAAAAAAAGGTAGAGAACTGTTAACTTGGGCCTTTGTTAATCTCGCACTACCTGTCTCGCCGAGTGGGGTGGAAGCTTCGCCTTTTTCTTCGTCGCGAAAGGTTTTGAATGGTGCTAAAATCATTGTCTGAAAACTCATGTCACTATTTGACAAAAATTAATTACCGGGAAATAGGCCACTGTACGACAGATAACTGCGCGGAAAAGGTCAGCGAATTACAAATAACTGCCTTGAAACAAGTCATTGTACGACTAATAGTTACTCGGAAACAGGTGACAATAAAAGAAATAGCTGCGCGGAATCAAGGAGTGCGCGCGATATCACTCGCCCTGGCCTGCCTCAAACAACTCGGAGAAACTTTCTCAGGTGATCACAAAGGCCGCGTGCGACAGAAGGACGCCCAGAAACCCTTAAGAAGATAACCGCTGCTGACGTTCAGCCGGTCAAATCGAGATGAAAGTTCGCAGATAAGAAGTCGAGGTTGACCAGCCTGGAACACACTGCAGACACGCACCTTTTCTCGGCACTGAACAGGGTTATCAGGCGTGAACCACTGAAATCAGGTAATAGGAACGCCTCAGTGATCAATTGTACGTTAGAGAAAATTCCCTATAATCAGGCATTAGCCAAATTGAAAGCGCCGCTAATTCAGGTACACGTTCGAGAGAAAGCCGCAGTTATCTTGTATACAATGGAAGGAACGCCATTAATCAGGTTTATATTAAAGGGAATACACAGCAATCAGACATAGTGCAAAGCTATTGTAATCAGGTATACGTTGAGGAGAGAGGCATTGTAATGAAACATATAGAAGCTAAGGGGAAGGACATTATTATCAGGTACAACCTCAGCGAAAGCCACTCTTAGTAGGCATAACTCGAAAAAATAGCCAGTTTGATCAGAAAAAACATGCTAGAAATGTCACTTCACTCATACATAACATGAAAAAAAGTAGTTTTAATTAAAAAATTAGTCATTAGATTTTAATAATAGGAAAACCACCATATAATGCGAGGACATAAATTACATATTTCACTAATCTACTAGTACTTGTTTAAACACAGCCAGGCAAATTGGGTGTGATATTTGACATCCGAGGAACTTTATCAAAACTACAATTGTGTTTTTGGAACTTTTCTCTTAGAAAAGTTTAAACACTTCATTTTCTACAAGCAATACATCAGTAGAATCATTACTTAGATCTTTTACAACGAACAGTGTGAAAACAAAACTATTTCTGGGTCTATATAGGTTATTGACTTCTAAGGCATCCTATGGCAACTTCATTTCAATGCATACGTTGCGTATAATCGGAATCACTTATGTATAATCTATAGCAGTTACTCTTAACAAACACCAAAGTGAGCTAGCACATTTAGAACTTGAGAGAGTAGAAAATGAATATCACTTTGAAAGGAAACATATTACTACTACCAGAATGTAAAGCAATACATGGAGTAGAAATTTAGTGAACCGCCCTGTATAATACAGAGTGCGAGGGCTATTTGAGGACATGTCGTTTTTATTTCATTACGCACTCAAATCATTTATAATACTATTTTTTACTTCAGATTACCCATTCAGAGTAGAATATGAACCCAAGAAATGATTAGACATGCAGTTACAGTTGCTTTAGCGGCATAACATGGCGATTTAGAAATCAGTTACTTTTCCCATTTTGCCAGACATTTTGCCAGTTTATGAAATCGGTTGGAGCTAGAGGGATGTAGTAGAAATTTTTCCTTGTAGCAAAGAGAAAAAAAACATTCTTAACGCCCTGATACCATAAGAACACCAGAATTTGTACGGAATGTTCAAAACATTATCGATCAGGACCCCGTAAGATCGATGCGGACCATTGCCGAAGAACTTCAGGGATAAGATTGGACACATCAGGACATTCGATACGAGTAATATGTAGTGAGGAAAAGGCAATTCGCATCAGCAAAGACACAGAAAAACCGTCTCATGCGTTCAAAACGGTTGCTTAATAAAGTCAAAACCCTCGTGAGCATGACATGCTTAGGTTTTCTCAGACGGACAAAAATTTCGACCAGGATCGAAAAATAACAAATGGAATGGCAGGTGGTCATGCGTAGATCCTTCTGAGGTACCTAGAATGAGGCACATCAAATTTCCGGCCACTGTGATGGTTTTAGGAGTTGTAAGTAGTGAAGGTCATGTCTTGCCACCTTACATTTCACAAAGGGTCTTGTGGTTAACACTGCTGGATCCATTGATGTTGCAAAACGGTGTTTAAACACTAGGGAGAGAAAGTATCAAATGGAAGGCCATATGTCTATCAGTAAGACTTAGCATCTTCTCACAAAACAATAGTAATCAAAGACTGCCTATCAATTAATTTTTGCGCTCATGTGACCCCCAAACTCGCCAGATTTAAGTCCTAATCACTATTATTACGTGTAGAGCATCGTTGAAAGGGAGACCGATCGACATCCTGACATCTTAATAATACCATAGCTTCACTGAAAGACGCCATTGCCCAGGTGATGTCCGAAATTAATAAGGACTTCTTAATTTCAGCTTGTCAACGGTATCGAGCGCGGTAGAAACAGCCATTGATGTCAAAGTTGATTTCAAAAAATGTAGTGCTATCATCAGGGGTATTTGTATAAATTTGATTTAAATACATACATTTCTTCCTAAAATGTTTTTGTTTATTTAACGCTAAAAATGTCCTCAAATATAGCCTTCGAACCCTGTATTGATCTTAATTGTCTCATGATTTCTTCAACCCTCCCAGGACTACCCGTGTTTCATACGCTGCAAAACAACCTTTAGGCGTATGACTTCCGCCACCATGTTCTCAGTTGGAAGAGAGTGTTCCGATTTGGAAGCTCACTTTTTTTCCGCCAGATAAAAAAAACGTCGTAGTGACCGAAATTCACCTTATCTGACAGCAGAACCGATGACCAGAAGCTAGTTCCTTTATCTACCCATTCTCCGGTAAAAGTTAATGAGGCTCCAACGTATTTAGGGGTAAGCAGTGGTGTTTTCCTTGGTTTACATCCTTTCAGCCTTTCCTTCTTAACTGTTTTTTTCAGTGTTTATCTTGAAACTTCAATTTCCTCCATAGTTAGATTCTGCAACAACACTTTCCCTGGGATTCACGGGCCTTTCTTAACTTCTATCATAATTGTCTTGTCGAGCGGGGTGAAAGCTTCTTCTTTTTCCTCATCGTGTAAGGTGCTGAACGGTGCTGAAATGTTTATGCTTCGTTTTAATACTTTAAATTATTGATACAAGGTCATCTAATCGCTTCGAAATTAATTTGTAGCCATTCCTATTCTTGCGAGCATCCACAATTTTCCTTTATTATTCGATGCTGAGCTTATTGTTCCTTGTCATCTTGTCTTGACTCCTGGAGTTGAAATGAGTAATTTTACGAAAACTAACGTTACGTAATGAGAGTACAAAGCTGTAGCACATATTAATAGTAGCATAATTAATGTTATTATAATGGCAATATTAGATTAGTTCGTTTCATTATAAGAAATGGGTACAATAAACAGTAACATGGTGTAAATGCTATTTTGATTCAAAATTTGTACAACATTTAACTTTATTTCAAAAAATTTCCAATAATGCAAGATTGACTGCTGCACCCTGTATATTCAGGACCAACACAGGCAGTTAGTCCTAGTCAAAAATAATTTATCCTGAAATAGGTAGTTTCGTGCGGAATTGTAGTTACGCCTTCGCGGATCTTTTCCAGAAAAGCCCCGCCACTGATGCAACACATAAGTTCACCCACTTGTAACTTTCGAAATAATGCACCCATCGACTTCAAATTACTCTCAAACGAAGGATTAAAACATTTTTTCGTATGAGAGTAATTTGATGTCGTTAGGTGCATTATTTCAAAAGTTACAAATTTGTGAACTTATATGTTGCATCCAGTGGCGGGGCTTATCTGGAAAAGATCCTGCCTTCGCGACGTTCACCATTTTTGCGTAGTTTATCATAACTAATACAATTACATTTGCATCTTGTTCTTTGAGGTGTCATCTAGCCAACTTTCATTGAAACTGATGATGACAAAGTAACTATTTCTGTCCGCCATAGTGAAATTAATTTAATTATTTTTCGGATTAAATAATCAGCTCCAAAATAATCTGGAGAAATTGTTGCTGTTTGCCAAAATTATTCATCGAATTTTGCGTTAAAGATATGTTTACAATTGTAAAATCCCTAAAATTTAGGAAAAACGTCAAGATATGGATGTGTAAAATCACGGTCGAAATAGGTGAATATTTTGTTTAGACCAGTCATTCAACTAGACAAAAATGTTGACACCACAAAGTAAACGTAGTGGTAATACAGACAATAATTCAAGTTAGCAAACTATCTCGTAAAAAAAAAATATTTCAAACCAAATGAAAAATTATTTGAAGCAAAAATTATTTTCATATAAGACTAGATATAAATCGAAAATTAAAAACAGTATGCATGAATTACAGTGGCGGGATAGTCAAACTTTTAGGCATTTGGATGCCTATGTTTAATGGGACCAGGGACACAATAGCAAGGAAGTTAAAATATCTTGTTCATCACACAGTACACAAAATGCATAGATTTGAGAAATGTTTTAAATTTATAGAGTGGAAATCAACGGGCAGCGGTCGGTGTTCTATTCAAGAAAATGTGCTAAAATTCTCATAAGCAAACACTCACGTTCGTTTGACACAAATTCTCGAACTCGGAAAGTCGAGAAACTTCAGCAAACAAAATTCGGACAGGCGCAAAATTTTAGAAGTTTCGTCGAGAAGTTCGTAAGTCTTCTGTCAAAGTTGTGCCTGCATTTCAAGAAGCCCAACTCGAGGATCACAATAAGTCCTGCAGGAGTCTTATAGTCCTTCAATTGGAGGAGTTGTTTCCTGGTTCCAATATTGATGGCTTTTGTTTCGCCGAAGATGAGGATGTATTTGCAGAATGGAGTGCCGTCAACGACGCGTAGGCTTCAGAAGCCTTCGTCAAAAAAGGGCGTAAAGAAGAATAGTTCCCAATTGGCTTGACTTGCGGGCTCATGATTGGAAGAACTTCCAATTAGCTTGACTTGTTCGCTCATGATTGGAAGAACTTCCAACTAGCTTGACTTGTTCGTTCATGATTGGACGAACTTGCAATTAGTTTGACTTGCTCGTGCATGATTGGACGAACTTCCAATTGGCTTGACTTGCTCGCCCGTGATTGGATGAGCTCATGCGCTTGTACCCCACCGAGCACGCGTTCAATGTAGCCTTTGCCCAAACTGATGACTGGAACGCCAGCAATGGACTCTAATTAATACGAACTATGATAAAGGAAATGAGTTCTGTGTAAGGCGAGAATCCTTTTGAACCAACTCGGGCTGCTTCTGGCCGTACAGGCATAATAAGCAAGATAAAAGGAAGTAATTGGAACTACGAGAGGCTGGAGAAGGAAAGAACTTGAAACCATAAGCAAAGTTGGAGAAGGTAATTGGAACCACGAGATACTGGAGAAGGAAAGAACTTGAAACCATAAGCGAGGTAAGAGAAGGTAATTGGAACCACGAGATACTGGAGAAGGAAAGAACTTGATACCATAAGCGAGGTAAGAGAAAGTAATTGGAACCACGAGATACTGGAGAAGTAAAGTACTTGAAACCAAATGTTGGTAAACGAAAAGTAATTGGAACCACGAAGTATCAGGTAAAGGAATTTACTTTGGTACAACGATGTTTTAAGAAGGAGAAGAAAGTGCTTTAAACTACGACATATTACGTAGAAGAATGTCCTTTAGAATCACGACACATCGGGTAAAAGAAAATATTTGGGCCACGATTTAATTAGCAATAGAAAAATTTGAAACCAGGACGTATCAAACGGAGAATGCACTCGGAACGATTTTATATTGGGCCCGAAATTTTACGAACCAAGAAGTACTATGTACGGAAAAGTATTGTTCACATTTAACTGTTATCATTTAAAAGTTGAACTTGAATTTGACAACTTAAAAGTTCAATTCCATCGACAGCGTCAGCGACAATGAAGTTCAGGCAATGTTTACACTTCCGAATCAAACTTAGCATCATAATGTATCATTACCTTCCCAATATTCGCAGTTTACGATGTAAGTCGCTATGGGAAATTAAAAATTCATGACATTAGTCATAAGTGTTATTTTATTTTCCCAAGTATTGTATCCTAAAATATGTCAAAAAAAACATGTGTTCAATGATTTTCAGTTGCATGAAAATGGAACTTGATGTTTAATGAAGCAAAAAAAAATTAAGCCAAAATTCTCAAAGTCAATCAGCAACTCTTGACGTAACAACTCGCACAACACCACAACCCGCACAACACCACAACCCGCACAACACCACAACCCGCACAACACCACAACCCGCACAACACCACAA
>JACJUY010004598.1:4866-23011 GCA_014220935.1 Platorchestia sp. MABIK | reverse complement strand
ACATATCCGATTTAACGTAATTACTAGACCTTTAATTCGTCACCATCGCTGCGTACTCCGAGTTAAGTTCTTTGGGATTGTCCATTATTTTATCATCCTCGATATTTGCTAGTTTCATCAGCCTCTTGTCATATGTGTGTTCACCCTTCGTTAAAACAGTAAATGTATGGCCGTACTAAGATTTGTGTTTAATATATCCTGCTGAAATAAACCGTAAATTTGAAAGTCAACCTTGAAACGACTGATGAAGTAGGAATAACTGTATAATTGATTTGAAAAGAAAAGAAGGCTACGACAGCCTTTTTACACTCGTAAACTATATAATAGACTAGCTCAGCCTATTTCATGCAGGAGGAGTGAATATTAAGATTGCTTTGTCTATTTTAATTCCATAAAAGGAATCCATTAAGCTTGCTCAGCCTATTTATTATTCACAAAGTAAATACTGATGGCATCTTTAAACATTTTCAGTCAATATTACGCTTATTTAGCCCTTTTTATGCACGAAGAGTGAATGCCAGAATAGCAAATGCCTTTTTATGTTTGTGGAGTGCATAATATGCTTCGCCCTTCAGACCTAATACTCGTACTTCAAAAAGACGTTCGCTGCACCTTGACCTAGAAACTTGAAATTAGAGGTGACGCTCAGAGTTCCCTTATCTTGCGAGTGTTACCTCATTCATGAAGTGTCAAAATACTATCTTTGCGGAGGAATTTTACAGGCTTCCGTATCACTGATAAATATTTTTACATATTCATAGTCCTTGAAAAATCAAGGCCCCTAAATTTCGTTTCACGGCGATCTAAGCAATGAGATGGTTGCCTTCTTTTGGAGTCAACTCATCGTGACCTAGTATTTATTTATTTTATTTTAGTATCGTGCCCCAGGATTTCTTATTGAAAGCGATCCCAAGGAAACACATGCAATATATTAACAAGTTTTATTCCTACGCATCGTGCGTGCTCAGTTAACTTTTTATCCTCTATCATCAGCTGCTCAACTACCACTTCCGGCACTGTCAGAATCGAAATTATTCTCTCTTTTATCTTGTCTAATTTTTTTTCCAAGACGTCTACCGTTAAGATTTTCCATTTTTTGAGGTGGATCAGGCTACTCAATCTTTTTCTTTTTCACATGACTTGTAAAGGCATGAGTGCATATTCTTCAACGCTAAGACTTCTAAGGCTAAATTTTCTCTTATTTTCTCCTGAAGCTTAAACAACTGCGGTTTTTATTTCTCTCTCCGTATAGGCCTCAAAGCACTATTCTCTCTCAATTGATACTTTTCATGCCCTTAATCCGTTTTCTCTTTGATTGTATCCTTCAACGTTCTACTCACGTGACTGACGTTTCAATGTGAGAATCTACTCTGAAACGTCAATCAGAAAATGCAGAAAAGAAAATTTCTCATTTTCTCTTGCGTTCCAATTACTAACTTCCACCGCTCTGCCTTAACGTCTTAAAGTTTACCATTCATTCTAGAGTTCCTCACCATTTCTATATCCCTTGTGTTTGTGTTCGACGTTATGACAAAGCACTCCATCCTCCTCGGCAGTCCTTAATTTTATTTGCACATATGCGGTACTGAAGTGGGCTATTTGTTGGTCTACTTGAACGGTCATCCCCAAGGGCTTGCTTGCAGTCATGTCTTAGCTGCGTCCCCGCGAAATGACTGTGAGTGAGCCCGTGGGGATGATCGTCGAAGTAGCCCAACGTATCCCTTATTCTAACAAGAAAACGCTTGTTTTTCTATTTCTGCGGTTGTGTCTGTACTTGTGAACGCGTCTGCATGCACTGTTGTGCAATTTTTACTGTTCATGAACTGGATTTACAAACAATGTCGTCGAATAGGTACAGTAAGCAGTTTAACTTTCTATCAGCGGACTGGCCTACGCCATGCACTATGAGCAAAAACCATTTAAAACAACGTGCGCAACCAAGTGTGGAGCGACAACGTGAATTGTTTAAAAATCCGGCCCTAGATGAATGAAACGAACAAACTTGCGTTAGGACGGAGCGAGCCTCTACAATCAACCCTGCGACTCCACTTGCGATGTCACTGAAAAACAAGTAAAACATGACCAAGAAAGGAATAGAAAACAATACGGCGTAGAAATGGCAGATAAAGAACATTCATAGGTATGGAAATCAAGAAAAAAGGTTGGCAATGTAATACGTCAAAGAAATGAACCTGATAACGAAAATGCCAGTGAAAGGAACATGACAGGATCCAGGGAAGAAAGATAGCTCATGTTTCCTTGATTACCATTTGCTGAGCGCTGGGACTCACGCGGTCCCTTCCCGGGCAACCGCACGCTGCAGCACACAGGTTTATTGGCCGTGTTTTGATCGCAGGTTCGGCCATAAAGTTGCGGCTATCGTCTCGTGCGCGTTGTTTACAGGCGCGATACAAGGTCGGTAATCGTGAAGCCCAATGTAGGGCTGACTGGTACAGGGCGGGGCGATCAAATCCGTGAAATCCTGAGCAACTTAGAAGGACTGAACCGCGAACGCGCTGTGTCTTAGGTTGCTGCATCGGGAGAAAGTTTTCTGTATCACACACAAAATTCTGCGGATCTTTTGAGATACGAGAGTTTCTTGGGAGTAGAGAAATAAGTATTTTCTTCACAGAGGCATCTATGACTGAGGATGTTCAATGGGAACAGAGATTTCACAAGAATTCGCTACAATGCACGTGAAATTCTGCTAGACTCGCAAGATGACAGAATTTTTTAAGGTTAAGGAGTAAGTACATTTTAAGTTTTACTTGAATTTAAAAACTGGAGTTTCTCCAGCTTAATGAAGTACCCTCATGTGAAACATGAAATCAAATTTTATTTATACCATTCGCCAAGGATGAAAACTGAAATTACTTCACCAACAGACATGACATTATTCAGCCCCTTCAATGACTTAAAAATAGGAAAATTTCGATACTCGCAGGAATGTAAGAGTTTCTATTTGAAAGCTGCTACAGGGGCAGATCAGTGGGTGAGAGCACTCTTTTTTCCTGTAATTAAATAACGCGTCACAGAAATATCAATTCTGCGACTGCTGAAATCCGACAGCACTTCAGTGTCCAACATTTGTTGTGGTGATATTGAAGGCTTTCAACGCATATTTTGGCACCAGAATGTAGGCAAAGAACGATTTTAGCACAGGCCTTTTAATTTTTACCCAATTCAAACAGGACGATAAACTCCACACTCCACTTCACTGAACAGTAGGAAATGGCCTTAGAATAAATGGCCTATTCTGGGTTTGTCCCAAAGTCCCGCGCTGCCAAACCCTTATCACGCAGAGGCACCAATGAAACACATTCGCAATCAACAATTTTGACACACAAGCACCAATACATTCATGTTAACACAATATCGCTTACCGCAGCCATTAAAGTTTATCGAGCGTTAAGGTTTATCGAGCGTCTTACTGGGAATTAGCTAATGTTCATTAAACGAGTCAGTCGTGAATTTCTATTTCCTTCCTCCCTAGCTCTCCAGACAGCGACTGATGTATCGTGCACACGACAGTTCGCTTCCGGATAATCAGTTACTGAACCAAGTTATTTCAATGATCTTTCAAATGCTCCTACACCATTTTTTGAAAAAGTTCCAGAGCATTACTAACAACATGAGAATGTCCTTGGTCTTTCGTGAGGTATATCAAACTAGTGCTGAGCAGAGAGTGAGTAATTTGACCGGTCACCGTCTGAATTTTTCATTCGTAATGTGGGCGTTACAACCTCTATTTATAGACTTGCTCTGGCATAAGGGTGTCATCGACATTAAAATGAGTGTTCTATGTGTCTCACAAATAACTTGCGAATTCATGTTCAATGCAGTAGGCGAAAAGCGTCGAACCACATGGCTCGTGCACTATAAATAATCACATAATGAAGTCAAAACACCGAGGCAAAATTTGTTCAACTTCAAGCTGCCCGGACCAGCTCTTGAAAAATGAACTGCGCTCAGGACTCCGAGAAGGAAGAATGTCCCAGCGAGAAAGACCGCGTTCGATCTAAAGTGAACGAGACATAATACGCTGTTAATTGGCCAAAACTATGCTTAATTAGAACGCGAGACGACGATGAGGTAAATAAACATCTGCATCAATATAGATGGAATATACTGTAGAATTAATCACGATATACATTGCTCAGAATTACGATAGGAACAGGATCCTTTTGTTTAGCATCGTTGCTGTTCTTAAAGCATCGGTCACAAGCGATGCTTTTTCCCCTCGAATTGTCTATGTAAAGGCTCAGTAAAGGTGGGTTATATTCATTCTAACACTAGGCTTCGTCTGCACAGGGTCGTTGCTGGAATCTTGAGATGCCAATATTTGAAAACGAGTATTTCGAGCTCAGGCGATATTCTGTGCTTATCATTCTCCCGTTAGGCAAATAGTTTCTGCATCTGTGAAAATCAGTTACTTTCGATGCCTAAAAATTAACGGAAAATCGAGACCCTGTGGTATTTATCGTCATCGCTGAGCTCTTTTTTAAATTAGAGTATAACTGCACTTGCCATTTTGTCCCTTGATTGCGTGCCTTTAAATCTCTCATTTCATCGAAGAGTGTCCTCATTAATAATGCAGGGTGTTATTTTAAATACGAGACCCGAAAATATCTTTTAATAACTCGTGGTACAATGAACGGATTTTTTGGGTCCCGTGTTTAAAAAACAACCTGTACTAGTAAATGGTTGACTAACATTCTACGTGTATTTCTTGCCTAAACTCGCTGAGCAAATACTAGTTGAAATATTGAACATAATTGTATAAATGGAACGTCTCGTGTTCTTTGTTGATCTGAAAATTTTGCAATAATTTTCAAAAGATTAGTCGATTGATAACTGAATATCGAGAGGATGAAATTCGGATTTACTAACTATTTATCTGATTTTTTAGAAAAATAAAATTATCAGATGCGAGTTGAATGCCTCGAATTAATTGAAAAAGTAACGATGAATCACTGGAAAATCCTCGTGAACAAGAAAATAAGCACAAAAAATAGTAGGATCAAAAGAAGCAGCACACAGGGATTTAAATGGAGGAACTGCCACTTTGTAGTGAACTTTAAAGAAAACATTATACGATACAACTTCGACAAGACACAAAATACTCTGTAGCTGATAGGAGGGGATTTAAATCCACCAGCACGGTAAAGGATTGAGTGAACGGAAGTATGACTTGGCGGTGAACGTATTCGAGGGCGAACTAAAATCTAAAATCACTCTCAGATATTTACTTTAGATGACGGTATCAGCGATACGTGTCCAATATATTAGCGGCATGTTTCTCAGAGGGGGCATAACCATCGGCCCTCAGCTGCTGGAAACTGGGGTAATGGGAATATAATTACCTCTTTACCATCACACACTACCCCCACTGCTGCTGCTGCTGCTGCTTCTATCAATGATGGTGATGATGATGATGATGATGATGATGATGATGATGATGATGATGATAAAAAGGAGGAGGAGGATGATGGCGGATAATGCTCAAGAAATGATGAAGGAATAACGAAGGTCAATGATGAGAGCTAAGATTAAGGTCATGATGAACACAAGTTTGATCACACCGACCAAGGCAATGATGAAGGCCATTGTAAGAGCTCTGATGGAGGCACTAATAAAAGCGATAAAAGAAATAATAAAGCTAATGAAGGCAATAATGAAGACAATAAATGAGAACGGCAATAATAAAGGCAGCGATAAAAGCCAGTACAATGCCCACAGATGTTCCCTGTAATTCGCTGCCTCTTTCGTCAAGATGTCCATTTTTTCGCTCACGCGAGACTTGAGTTTTTAGAAAATCTCTCGCAAATCCGAGCCGAGAGATCAGTTTTACAGGCAGTGACGTCCACCCGGACTGATTTTTCTTTTTTCCAAACTTCAGGATTTACTGAACTTTATTTCGCCGGTAACTTTTGGTCCCGAATAGTTACTGGCAGCCTGCGCTATATTCTTTTGGTTCAGAAAGTGAGAATATGGCTGAGATGAAGGATTATTGCCTTATTGTCTCTATAAGCCTTCGTGGTGCTCACTCTATAATGGTAACGTTGACAGTTAACGGATGGTTTAACAGTTAATGGATTAGTTGAGGTAACAAGCGAGGTGACAGCAAATGGGCGGGTTGACAGCTAATGAGCAAGCTGACGTTTGAATAATGAGGTGACAGCTAACGGGCGGGTTGACTGGTATTAAGGCAGGTTGACAGATAGCGGGTGGTTGACCGTTTAGCTGTCACCACAATGCCTATGTTGCGTTGAATAGCCCAACAAATGCTAGACAACGAGCATCAAACTGCAGTTCTTGATGCATACCGATGCGCAGAATGTCGAACTTGATGCGCACGGATGTGCGGAATGATGAAACGGTATGCGTCGGCTTAGAGATGTTTACGTTCAACACAGCAGTGAGCATTAGAGCTTTATAATTTTTCCCTGTAGGAAAATTGTTGAGCGTTCTCGCAGAAAAGAGGCGTGCGTTTGTTCTGCGTACTGTTGCTATGCAAGCTAATGCCTCGAAAGCAATTCACAGAAATACAAAAAAAGGATCGCAAAGTATAAAAAGACATGAAATTTTTGTAAAATTGGAAACAATTTCACGATAATAAATTTTGAAAGATTTTCAAGTACATTAAAATTTTAAAGTTTTAAGTAATAAAAAAATAAAAATCAATTTCGAGAGGAACTCATATTTCAATTAGAAATAGTAATTTTTAACCATTGGTAGTTAAATTCAATGAAATTGTAACAACGTGCCTCCAACTAAGAATAACAAACATGTAATACTGCTATAAAACAACAAATATTCTAAATAATTTTACAGCGAGCTTTGTGAATAACATCATAACTATTTTGATATCATGGTACCTAATTGAATAATTATCTCCGTTAATAACAAGCGATTGATCGGGTGAAATTAATTTTATAATAAACCAATGAATATATTTACGTAGGACTGGATGAATTATTGACTAAATCAGTTCATGAGTTGATGAATAAATAAACAAATGATAAAATAAATGAGTGAGTAAACCCATTAGCCTCATCATGTTTCATCCGTAACTGCCGCCGTCATCTCTCCTTAGAGCCCTTGTTCTACAAGCAAGCTACGTTTTTTCCTCAGTAAAAACGGAAGCAAAAATGCGGGCACAAGTTTCCTTTGAGTTGTGGCTGAACAAGAAAGTTTTGAGGTGACCACGACGTGCGCCGCTCCACACAACTCTATATAGGAGCAAGCAACTCCTGTTGCTGAGGCCGTGTGGTCACACCTCGCTTCTCACCCCCGCTGCTTCTGATCTCTCTACTTCTACTTTTCTCTTTCTTTCGTTTTAAATTAATTGAATTCCCTGTGTTTCTTTATTATTTCGCAATTTTTCGGTTTTCTTTTCTTCGTTTTTCATTTTTTGCGTTTTTTTCTTCTCAAAGAATTTTATTTTCAGTTTTCTATTTTATAATTTTATTGTATTTATTCTGCCTGCTCGTGCTGGCGTTTTGATCTCAGCTGTGTTCATACTCTTCGTTCAATTTCTTCGCAATGATTTTAAAAAACAGGAAAATATCTGCTGGTTCTAACAGGATTCCCAGTGAAATTTTTTTTTCGATTATTAAAAACTGAATGAAGTTCCTATGCACCTTGCAATGCATGCACTTTCCACTGAATGAAATTCCAATGCACCAATGCAGTTGAATGCACTTTCTAGTTTCTACTAGAAACACGTTTTCTCTCCGTTATATCGTGCGGTAGAACTGAGGAGTGACTCACATGCAACACTGGTACAATAATGCCCCTGGAAAAACTTTTTTAATATTTCGTGCGGTAGAACTGAGCAGTTACTTACATGCAACAATGGTACAATAATGCCTCTGGAATATTTATAATGTCCCTGAAACAATTTTGTTAACATTTTGTGCGGTAGAACTGAGCAGTGACTTACATGCAGCACTAGATGTCACGAGTGATCCATTTTTCACGTCAAATTCCCTACAAGGACCGCAAGGCGACACATTTCACGCCGTATTTCATCGCTGCGAACACCAGCCCAGTAGCCAGATGTACCCAACAACCGCATCCCAAACATGCACGCAAAAGTGCGGCATTTTATGTGTGCACTCCGCTGGTATCTCACAGCCACAAGATTTTAACGCAGTGCACGAGTTGGCCTGAGCCTACAATTGTGCAATTTGAAGTAGAGCAGTTAGCGGATGTGCTGCTTGCAGTCATACAGTTGGTGGGTATGGCTGCATTGTGCTGTTAGCGGTTGTGCAGTTATGCAGCTCACCGTTGTATAGTTAGCAGTTAACGGCTGTGCAATTTACAGTTCAGCAGTTAGCGGCTGTGCAATTTACAGTTCAGCAGTTAGTGGCTGTGTAATTTACAGTTCAGCAGTTAGGGGCTGTGCAATTTACAGTTCAGCAGTTAGGGGCTGTGCAATTTACAGTTCAGCAGTTAGCGGCTGTGCAATTTACAGTTCAGAAGTTAGCGGCTGTGCAATTTACAGTTCAGCAGTTAGCGGCTGTGTAATTTACAGTTCAGCAGTTAGGGGCTGTGCAATTTACAGTTCAGCAGTTAGCGGCTGTGCAATTTACAGTTCAGAAGTTAGCGGCTGTGCAATTTACAGTTCAGCAGTTAGCGGCTGTGCAATTTACAGTTCAGCAGTTAGCGGCTGTGCAATTTACAGTTCAGCAGTTAGCGGCTGTGCAATTTACAGTTCAGCAGTTAGGGGCTGTGCAATTTACAGTTGAGCAGTTAGCGGCTGTGCAATTTACAGTTGAGCAGTTAGCGGTTGTGCAATTTACAGTTGAGCAGTTAGAGATTGTACAATTGGCAGTCGCACAGCAGACGGGCACGGTCGCAGTTCACCACGCTAGGATGCGGGTCGTATTGATTGCAGTATAATTTTCCTCGCTTATACCATCAGGGACGCCGCAGGCGGTTCCCAATCGACGGTTTTCGTGCTCCAGCTCCGTACCAACTTCCTGTAGTCAACCCGTGGTTCCCAGCAGTTCCCGACCGAAGGTTCTCGCGTGTGAATTGGGTTAGATCTTTGCGACACACAAACCGCGATTTTCAACCGAAGGCTTTCACGTTCAAGTGTGCGGATCTGAACCGATCCTAAATCAATGCTCCCGTTTCGGAGCATCAAACTTGCCTTCAATAAATCTGGTTCACTCGCAGGGCTTCCCAACTTACCAACACAGACACAAATAACTGAACAGGAAGTTATAAACTCCGTTAGATAGCGCAGACTGCAACGTTATCTTTGAGTTTCATTGCAAATAATAATGGTGGTTAGATAAAATTTGTCTCATAGCATAGTGCACACCGCCGTAAACAAATACATGAAGTTAGCAAACGTGCTGTAGAATTTGCCCGTTCAAATTTTGCTTCCTGTTTGGACTGCAGAAGGACATATTTTCATTTCATATTTTCACGCGACATAATTTCTTTTCTTCGTCTAATTTTAGAACAGCATTGCGTCGGCTTTCACGTCGGTTTCTAGATTTTAACCTAAGAAGAAAGAAAAGAAACGCGAAAATGACCCCAAGAATCGATCTATGGGAAATGTAAGAAATGAAACCTAATGAGTAGAAGAGGGTCTTCAATAATGACCTTCTTCTACACTTCTTCTTTGTTTTTTTCATGCTGCAAGAGCAAATGTGTTTTGAACGCATACAAAGAGGTTGAACAAAATTTGTATAAAAATTTGTGGAAGATTAATGTCCAGAAAACATCGAAACACATTCAATCGCAACTGAATTTCGCCAATAGCATTCAAGTTTAGATTTCAGTATCAAAATTTAATTTGGAAGATACAGTCTCTCTTAAACTACAAATTTAGCTTGCAAATTTGCCCTTAAGCACATTAAAAAAATCCTTAGTTTCAAAATTAGCGTACCTATTAGCCCTGAAGCGCCTCGAGTTTTCTTTCAACTATAAAATTGGTGTACTTATTAGCCTTTATATACATGAAACGTTTTCTTAGTTACAAAATTAGCGTCTCTATTAGCCCCTAAGCACCTCAAGTTTTCCTTTAGCGGCCAAATTAGCGTTAGCCTAAAGCATCCCAAGATCCCCCCAGTGACCAAATCAGCATACCAGTCGCCCTTAAGCACCCGGAGCTGAAATAAAAAAAATTCATAGGCAGCAGAGCGAGCCCGCATGCTCACAGAAATGAATTTGCGAAATCTGAAAACAATTATGCAAATTTCCGCAGCAAATTTATGCAAATTCGTTCAAGAACTCGGCGTGAACTCAAAGAAAAATTCGAAGGTGTTCTGGCGAGGTGGTTGTTAGTTTTTTACTGAAAATTAAAGTGAATAAAATCACTAAGTGCATGAAATCCAGCAGTTAATGATGGTGCATGAACGCTCATTTATCAAATGAAGACAGCTACACAAATTCAGTAGGTAATCATGATAATGACACTTTTCACGCAGCTAAAGTAGATAATTAGGACTATTATACTTCATTTCATACGCGCATAATTTAGAAAAGGCCAAACATCATCACTTCCAATACGCTACCACCACAACTCCCCCAAAATTCCGCCCGTAAATGAGTGTCATAAATAGAAAGAATAAAAGCAATAAACGAGGGAACAAAGACCGCCTTATTGACGCTAAAGTCATAAGCCGAGGACAAAAAACGTTCGCACATACATATTAATTATAAACAATATGTTCACTCCAGCATCACTTGGTCGGGTTTCATATTTTCGGAACAACAGAGTAGAAATTCACGGCCTTTGTTCACTTCCAGGAACTGAAAATGTAACAGCGTCTAAATAAATGATCCATGGACTCCCCTAGCCTATATAATTCTTGAGGCAAAAAGAAATGATTATAATAGATGAATGTATGTCCCTATAACGCATTGTTTCGTATCACATAAAAAATAAGTCAGGTTTTATTTCGTAAATTATGCAAGTAAAAAAATACATCAGTTTTGCACGTTTAAGTTACTCCAAGAAATAAGTACATTGGTTTAAAAGAAAATTACCGGGAAAAAAAATTAAATTGTTTCACGCGGGCAAGTAACCGCTTTTCCAAAAGTAAGTTTTACCGACTCCAAGTGAAGAAATGAATTCATATGTCAAATTTAGGCAAGTTTTTAAATTTATAAGCCGCAACGACCAATAACTCCATAGTTTGAAAATAACTATGGTATAATTACCGTCATTACCATAACAATAGTGTAAATTCAATAAGTAACATAAATAATACCTTACACCCCCGACTCTACCCATAAAACTAATTATTTCGTTCATAAAATTGGAACTTCAGTTGTCGTTGGGCCGCCTGAATAGCTTAGCATCATCGAGTAATTGTGTGAAATAAACATCTAAATAAGCAAGTATTAAAGTATAATTATCATTAATTAACGGGTAACACGAGAACCAGGATCATTATCTCCAATTTTATACTTAGTCGACATTTAATAACATGCAAAAACAACGCAAGACCCGCACTAACAGAAGACCTATAGTTACATGTAATCGATAATAACTCGCAGAGTCAACACAAAATCTCTAAATCACCATCGCACGAGCGCAATTGAAGCTCTCTGGACTGCTGTATTGAAACTCTAACTTTAACCCTTTATCAACTAACGTCATTTCTGAAGGACATAAGGAAATCGTTCACATCGCTTTTATATTCCAAATACTTCAATGAAAAGTTCACATATACTGTGTTTCATGCATTAAAATTTGAGAGGAATTACCGTAATATTTCGTTCAGGAGCCAAAATATAAGGTCATAGGGTTAAATTGAAGCAAAGAACACGATAAGACGTAAAGCATCCAGGACGTTGCTTCAGGATGTGCGGTGCAGGTAGCGCGTCGGTGCCTGTCTGCGACGCGTTCCTACGAAATTTGTGAACTCGTGCACCAAATTGTTTTCCACCGCCAAAATCCTCGCTTTTATGTTTTTTAAAATCCAATTTGACCGTGAAAGCCGCTCAGCTTTTTCACACATTCGGAAGATGATGTTGAATGTTAAATCAACCTTGAATTTTGAATTAATTTTGGATTTAATTTTCTATCTAATCAAACCTACCTAATCGCTTGAACTAATTTCGGATTTAATTTTCTATCTAATCAAACCTACCAAATCGGTTGAATTAATTTCGGATTTAATTTTCTATCTAATCAAACCTACCTAATCGGTTGAATTAATTTCGGATTTAATTTTCTATCTCATCAAACCTACCTAATCGGTTGAATTAATTTCGGATTTAATTTTCTATCTAATCAAACCTACCTAATCGGACCACCAGTAATCCAGAGTCGCGATTCAGAAAAAAGAATTCTGGTGCTAGGATGGTATCCATGATACGTGCTATTTAAAAAAAAATCCTGCGCCTGCCAATATACGTGATGCTAAAAACATCCCCAACCGTTGTGATTTTTATAAGTACACGCACATGTATATTAACGAACCTCTGAAACATATAACGCAGAAAAAACATCGTCTGCTGGCATTGTGATGTAAACTATATTTTTTCGCAAGCCAATACCCTCGTCATAGACTGATATATAAAAATGTATAGAATAAATGAAAGCAAATACAAGATAAATTACTCAGCCTTTTGCTTCGGCTAACTAAACACACCTAGTAAACCACAATAAAGATTACCTGGGCAAAATGATCATGTTAAAACACGTCGTTTCATTAATGCACGTGAAGACATGAAGAGAATGCAAAGCTGCAGCAACACAGCACCCACCGCGTGCGCTTCTCTCTCGCGCACTCGTCAGAAGCAGCAATTTTCTGCCACTCATCTGCTCACACAAGCCAAGTCATGTTGTGGGACTTTTTAAATTTCTATTCCTTTTCGCACTCCATGGAGTCATTACGATATGGTAAATTTAGTAATTTTTTCACAATAAACAGGGAACTTAATTAAACACTGATCATTGATCCTCACTTGAACACACCGCTTAAATTCATTAAATTTTCATCACGAAAGAGCGACGCCAGTCATCAACAAAAGCTCAAACAACAGGTAAGGCGCAGCGCGGACCTCACACACCCTCACTTACTGAACTTGGCAGCTTACTGCGTCGGACGGTGGGGGCCTCGAAGGCTCGCGCGTCGCGAAGTGTGAGACATGGCGAAACAGAATTCTTGACGAGCCAAATTTTTACCTGAAAAAGTTTTAAGACAATAAAAGACACACATTCTACTTGGATAGGCCAGAAAGCAGTTAACAGAGGGTAGTGGATGATAACAAAAAATATTAATCTTTTTTTTTTGTTCTGAAACGCGTATAATTTGTGCAGCAATTTTCTGAATATATCAAGAAATTTCCGTGCGGCACTATCAGAATTTCTCCTGGTACGTTGCAAGTCGCAATTCCGCCTCCTGCGTCGTTTGCTTCGCTGAACTTGTGCCAGGGGACTACGTAAGTGCTGTTACTAACATGATATATCTACAAGAAATATTGGGTTCAAAACGTCACTATGTCTCAACTATGCAAAACGCTATGCCTCGCACATATATGAATAAGAAAATTGCTCAGGCAGGAAAAATGTTCCTCTCTGCGGAACAAATCAGGTGGAGATCCGGATAGAAACCGGAGAATTTAACTCTGCAGTCTTCACTTCTCTTTCCGGCCTTGCGGAAAGCCGGGTGTTTATTGTGATATCGTTCCTTTTTCTCGTACATTATAAAACTTTAACTCATAGAAGGAAAGTAATCTTTAATTCATTCTAAGCCGGAAATCTGCATGTTTTATACAAATTTACTTGCTTGTTTAAATTATGATTGTAGTTTTTCTAGACTAAAGGAATAAATACTTAAGGAACAATCACGATTTGTGGATGTGAAATGAGTGTGAAATTTGGATGTGCGATAACTATCTGCAAAATATTTTGCTCAATTAAACACAATTAAATTGGGTTCCGACATAAAAGCAATATTCCAAAGACGAGGATTAGTTGTGTGATTTTCCGATATTTTAGCCTTCTGTTGAAGAGAAACACTTTCTTGAAAAATAGAACAGAAGGTGAAAGAAAGTTTTTCAACACATCTGGACAGTAAATGGTAATAAAACTGGTATCGAAAGCTTAAAAACCCATCTCTTTTATCAGTCAATCAGTGATAAATTTTAGTGAATAAGTAAGGTTTTAAAATTATTAAATACATTAGGTTTCAGATTCATATATTCAGGACTTTTAAGCTCATAGAATATTAATCGATCAACGAGTGTTGCCAAAAAATGAAGAACACACAAGTATTTTGCAGAAAAACAATTTTCTTCACATAAAATGTTTCTCGGAAAAAAAATTCTCCCTATACTAGAGGTTGTACTTTCTGCAAAAAACAAACTTGTTCCTAGCCTAACAAAGAAACTCCATTTTTGCACAACAACAGGGGCTTCCTGCATAGAAATCTAGTCGTCTGCTAAAAACAAATAACTTTTGTGCTAAAACATTTGCATTCTCCTGAAAAACGGTTTTTATTTACACCAAAATAAATGACTCTGCCATTGCATATTCGCATTCTACTCATGAATTCCTGAGTAAAATTCCTGCGTACATTTCTTTGCTGTGTCAGTAAAGACTCTGCTGACTCTGCACTCTGCTGCTGCCGCTCTCTGGCTTGGTTGCTCAGCACCACATCACGTCACGAGTGAGGTTTGAAACGGACTCCTACGTCTGTAAAACTTCTAAAATCTGTTTTTAATTTATAAAAAAATTGTTAGAGCCATTAGAAAGCTGTAAAAGTTGTAGGTTATGGAAAAACATGTCCCAATGCTGATTTTTAGCTGGTGTTTTTTTCTAACTCATTACACGACTACATTACTTGATCACAATTTTTCTTCGACCCAAAGTGTCGATGTCGACCCATAGTTAAAACTCTTGAGGCGAACGCTTTTCTTCGTATTTTGTAGGATTTATTCTATTGTTGCATGTACATTCAAACTGTTATCATGTTTCACCACCCGAAAATGTGTAATTAAAAAAGAATTTAGCAATGAAACGACTCACCAAAACACCGCCCCTCCTGCAATTTGAATGGAAAAGAGAAACATTGGGACGACATGCTAACCACCGTCTGGGGTTGAATTAGTTATGCATTGTGATAATTGAAAATTTCCCGAAAAACACAATTTTTCAGATCACAAAACAATCAAGGGTGATAATTACATAAACTGATGCTGAGCAGCGTTCTAAAATAAACCTCTGGCAATTTATGCATATTTTAGCTTTCAATTTATAAATCAGTTATGTTAGCGCTAGATTTGCATCATTCAACACATTAGAAAGATAAATTGAAGGGACAAATTTTACGATATTTACTTATCAAATCGGGGTCATGTCCTACTACATGATTCCTTTTTCATAATGCTAAGCAAGGTTTAAGTTTTCATTCGTTTGCTGAATTTAAAATGCATTTAAAAACACATTGTCCTCGAAGCCGCCATTGCAGCAACTCTGCACCTACCAAACCTGTTCCCAATTAGCAAAACAAGAGAAACATTTTTCCTTGACCTTCGTTTCATTTTGGCACAAAACTAACTCGCGACCTTCGCAATTAACGAGTTTTTTATTTTCAAATTGCGTAAAAGAATTAATTCGTTTGACATGATTTAATAACTTGCAACGAATTTCTTTAATAGAAAAATCATAATAAATTCTGTTCACTGAAGCTCAATTTCAATTGAACAACCACAACGCTTGGCTCTTTCACTCAAATAAAATTGCCACTTGACATTCAGTTCAAATGAAAGTCAATATCAATATTCAGTATTTAAAGTGCCACACATTAAATGGATTGTATTTAGTATCGTTTGATTTTGATTAAGTCCAAATAAAAATTGTGTGTGACCATCGGTGGGTCAGCCCCTTTAGAAAAAATCCCATCGTTGCCTAAATTAAAGTGCATGCATCCAGCAGCAATTTACCCGTCGATATACGTAACTGATCATAAGGAGGCATATTTTGCAGAGGAAATAACTTTAGTTTGGGTTATCTAATTTTTTTTCCAAACTTTAATGGAAGGTATAAGACGACAGTGACAATTCACAATTTTAGAGCACCGAAATACGGCACAACGTCATTGGCTTTCAACTTGCGTGTTCATTGCTCTGAGCCTCAGCATGTGGTTACTTTGCAAGCATAATTTAATTGCTTAACTTACACTGGCCTTCACTTGCAGACCTCTCTGTCCGAACACAAACTTAGTTTAATTTATGTTGTACTTCGTCTCAGGCCTATTAAGATTTTTGTAATGCCATTGAATTCTTTGCAGCACGTTGCATCTCTCTTGCTATAGCCTAAATCAGGGGTTCCCTACCTTTTTTGCCCGGTACCCAGAAGAAATTTCATTCGAACCTCGCAGCCCCGAAGTAAAAATGCCAATATACAATCAAGATCTTATTATTTACCTGGACTTTCTTCGCACCCCTTGGAATATCGTCTTGCAAACACCCCAGGTGGAAACCCCCGCTCTAGATGAACTACAATTTACTAGATTAGAACGGCATGGAAATTCTCTGGCAGCCGACCTGCGTAACAGCAGAACCACTGGTACCTTACTTGATCCTTTTGCTCACGGTATTATAAATACATATAGTACCTAACAACGATAGCTTTTTAAAAGAACATGTACGATACCAATATTCAAAAAATTATGCAAGCCCTCCGAGGGCCTTCCCAATGTTTAATTTTATCGACGTCCTCATCCTGATGGCTGTTTGTGCTCGTGTACATCAGAGCTTATAGTAATTTTTCCAATGTGTAACAATATTTCTAAAGTTCGATTCGTGTGTCGAGCGTCTCTGTTTGTAAGGCCCATACATGGTCATATGGATGACGCCCCCAGGTCTGAGCTATATTCTAATACACAAAAAAAAAACAGGCGATGTCTCTCTCGCTAAAGAAAGGTGACGGAATGGGCGCAGTTTGCATCAGTCTCTGGCAAATCCTTGAGGTTTCGCAGTCTTTATTGGGTAACTTTGGAGTCTTGAGTGATATAGAAGAACTATCACTGACATGAAGCTTTTATTCCGTGAGAGTTGCAGTGCGTTCCGACGAATTATCGGCCCATCTTCCCAACGCAAAATGAATGCAGAAATCTACTTTTCTTTCACATTGACGTAACTGAGACGTTTTTCGCTTAGAAACACTTAGTGGAGCAGCGTTATGTGGAAAAGCAATCTGTGCTCTCTCTCAGTTCGTGATCTTCATTCTGATATCATAGGATCAATCGATTACGCTCTCATTATTTTCGATTGAATTTTTTTTCTCGTTCGAAGCACTTTGCCTCCCGTGATGTTGAAGGTCCGTCTGTGGATGTTAGACTGAGTTACTTGTTCCAACTCTTCAACTTATTTTAAGGAACATTTGCGCATCAAAGAGTAATCTCACATAAAATTCTTACGATTTCTTACATGAATGCCTTAACTAAAAACGCAGTTTATTTCCATAACTAGAGAAATCGTTATGCACTCTAACATTCTGTGAGCTCATATGTCATTATCAATAACGTTATTTTTCAACAGTTACCAACTGCAAAACTTCGGACGTCAACGACACAACCGCATGAATTTTTTTTTATTTAGTAGTCATCTAACATTGAGGTCATATATTTTCATTTCAAATAATTCTGAAACAAATTTTCCGTCATGTTATATTAGATTAAGTATGATTACGTTTAATTTTACAGACTAGATTTTCATGCCAATATTGTGATCAAAATAGTAATAAAATTTAATTTCTTCTTCATGAGAAAATACACGAGCCCACATCTTGTATGAGATGAATATTAATCAATGCACTTAATTTTGTACATTGATAATATACCAATCACTTACCAGAAAAAATTCAGTTCCTAATCTATGAGAAGTTGAAAATAGTATCTTAGGCAATTGTCATTGCTTTAGCTCAGTCATTGTCTCTTTCATTCCTACAAACTTTTCATGTAACGTGGAACGCAAAATACTCTTCTTAAAAACTGGTTTTCAATATAGAATTTGTACCGTATGTTTACCCACTTAAAAAACTTTCTATTTCGGAAGAGCACTAAACCTCGCAGTAAAAAAACCAAAAGAGTAAGAAAGTTAGAACGAAGTCAACTCGTGAGCGCCGAACGTACCGCAATCTCGCGTGCGGCCCCACCTTGAAATG
>JACJUY010004597.1:54285-69559 GCA_014220935.1 Platorchestia sp. MABIK | reverse complement strand
GAAAGTAGTAGGGGCTGAAAAACAGGACAGCAGTGAACCGAAAAGTGGTCTTTAACATAACAAAAAACATTTTATTTCAACAAAAAGAAGGCTTACCTAACTCTCAGCTCGGGCCCTCACATTTTCGCCCTGGGAGCGCCAATTCCTATAGATACAATAGCTGTATCCTCCTGAGGGGTCTTAGAAATAGAAAAAAGGTAAAAACTAATTCGGTGACCCTAATTTAACTGATAGATGCAACTTAAAAAGTTGGAGCAATAAATAATTTCGTTAAAGTTTGATCGCTGCTCAAACGCGGTTTGTATATGAACAATGGAATATGAACAAGAGGACCTCGATATTTGCTGCGTAATTTTTATGTGTAGAGTTGCTTCCGGCAGTCTTGAAAAAACTGTTCTCGAGCAATTTATTCGTTGCAACCTGCATTCTGGTGTCTCCCATAAAACTGATCGTCCCTATACTTCCTCTTCTCAGTCTGCAATTAAAGATCATTGTAATAGGTTTAGATACACAGTAAAATTTTCAAATTTTAATACAATCTGCAAAGCTCAAAATGAGTTCGATCTCAGTATTTTGAAATCATGTGCGTGCATTATGTGCGTGCATTCGTTCGTACATGCGTCAGTACAACGCCCTCGGTGCGAGTGTCGCAGCGCGGGTGCTGCATCAGCAGTTTTCCACGTATAAATTAAGGGGCGGGGCCTTCAGAGCCGCATTTGGACCGCTTCCCACCTTGTAACAACATTGCCATCAGTAAACGTCGCAGCTCTCCGGAAGTATCTCTATCCTCTGGTACGGCATATTGGTGGCCAGAGTCGACGGACCGACGTTAAGATTTGTGCCGAAAGCTGTGAAGAAATCAAGTAGATAAGAAAGCTGTGAAGAAATCTACCGAAGATTGTGAAGAAGAAGATCTAGTGACTACAGCAAATCGACGGGCAATCAAGAGAACTAACATGAAGATCGTCTGGTGACGAACAGAATTACAACGTCTGCAAAGAGGAGCTGCAGAGACATTTGAGCATCAGTAATCCGAGAATACAAACAGCGTCTACGGAGACCTTCAGCGTTCTACGGGCGACTACAGACCTGCAGTGCGACGTGGTTTTTCAGCCGTTCTACAGGCATGTTATCTTCGTGCTACGGACGAAGGAGGAACAGTGCATCGCCTACAACGACTACGGAGGTCGTGCGACAACTAAAACTACAATTTAAGATAAGTAACGCAGCAACAATAACTGTTATAAGTGTTATAGTACCGTTGCAGCCTATATTTTCATTGAACGTAAGCAGGCAGTGTGCAGCGGCGGTGGTAGAGTTTTTGCTTGGCAGTTTTTTTTTGCATTAGCCAATGCGGGCAGGCGTCAGGCCAAACCAAGGCTGCACTGCAGTGAGACCGAGTGAGCGTGGTGTATTCAATGAACCCTTAGACGTGAGATGTTTTTCAAGAGCTTAAGAGAGCTGTTGTTTTAAAGTGAGTGACAGCAGTAACTTTTCTATTTCCATATTTTATACGAGTGTTCGTGGAGGTAATTTGGATTTGTTGTTCATTTTTGTATTTTTATTAATGACTGTTTTATAGATTTGCGATTGAGCTGTTGTTAATCAGTGTTGAGCAGTGACGTAACATGTGTAACATCTAGATACGAAACTGATAGAGTGAATATGCCCAGAATTGTTGGACCGAGTGAATTAGTAAATAATGTTACTATCGTACCTGATTTAGTACAAAGTAATCTACCCTACTATGTTTTCACTAAAATTAAGTTACGGTCCGAGCACTCTAGACCGCATGAACTAGTAGATCTATTGGCGACAGAGCCATAGTTTACCGTGAAAGTCACGCAGTTCGACCAGATGTTTTCTTTAGCTAGTTGCAATGATGCAGGACATGTTTATTGCCACTAATAACACAATGAGATCTGTCGCAAACCTAGTTTAATACAGTGGACTCCGCTAAATTGTGCGGGTTGGAAGAGCATTTGTCGTATTTGTCGTGACTGCAAGGGTGACATTTCGAGAGTACCAGAGATACAAACGTAGAAAAAGTCAGAGTCAGTAGTAGCCGTAGTGTAATCAGTAACCAGAGCCGTAATTCTGGGTTGTTAGCGGCGTGAATATATTTTAAAGATTTATTGTGTCATTTTTAACGTTCATATTCGTGTTTACTTGCTGGTTGAGTCTTTTAGGATGTTGCTGGTGGGGGGAAGTGCGTTCCAATTTGCCCAAAGGTAACGCAGAAGACTTTTGTAAAACTAAACGTTCTAGCGTTAGAGAATAAGAAAAGTGTTGCGAAAGACTCGCTGCATTAAAGTAAGAGAGAGGTATTCTTAAATACCGTAAATAATACAGAGTGTCTGATGACAGACGTGATTGCCCAGAGCAGGCGTAAAACCTAAGTACCGTAAATAATACAGAGTGTCTGATGACAGACGTGAGTGCCCAGAGCAGGCGTAAAAAAGCAGAGAGCAATAAGCAGCCTAGAAAATGGCGCGAAGGAAAAAAGTAGCCTAGATTAAGGCGAGTGCCTAGAAAAGGCGAGGCAAACTGCTGCGGGGCAGCGAGAGAACCTAAAGAAAGACGTGGAAAAAACTAAAAGACGAGCAATCGTTGTTCACTGTGGAAATCTGGAAAATGGTTTAATAGTACCAGGGAAACACTAGTGAAGGCTGTGGATATATCTGGGAAATGGTTTAATAGTACCAGGTAAATTTACCAGCGAGGTAATAGTATTGAATTAACGCAGACAAGTGAATAAGCGTTGAGATAAGCTTTCATTGTAGATTGCGGTTGCCATTGTGGTGGCGAATTGAAGAAGTACAAAACGAGAATAATGAATAATGATGAAATATACTGTGTGATTTCTATGTGACTTCGAGAATTAAGAATAAATAAAAGTAGGGAGGTGTAAAGGTACTCTTCCGAGTGAAGTAAATAATGGTTGATGTTATTCTGTTGATGTCCGAGGTCATTGCTGAGCGCGAGCAAGACGAAATACGAGAGTAAAATAAGAGAAGCTATCAAAGAAGTGATTAATGAGAAAGACAGTGATGATGTACCGTAGATTGCAATGGACCAATGACTTTAGTTCATAAAACCAGTAATGGAAAATAGAATACCATTGATACATTGACGGTCATAGGTTAGCATTGCAGTTTGCCGTTGTACTTGTGTTGATGAACAGAGAATTATGAGAATTATGAGGATGAGAAGTTGTTTAATGATAAATAATGAGAGGCGAATGGAGCCCGGTAATTGACCACACGTGGTGGTCTGGTAATTAGATAAGAGTAACGAGAAATAGACAGCTTCACGAGGTGTACGCAGCAGCACGCAGAATGCTGACTAAGAATGCTGACTTGAGCGAATGCTGACTCAGACGCCGCACGTACGTTCGGTGCGAGCGTACTCAAGACCNGAATAAATAAAGGCAATCTTTCCATTATTTGGATTTATATGTATCACTTTTCCTTTAGTAAATGTATTTTTTTCTATATTTATTGACTAAATTTACATTGAAACATCTTAAGATTACTGAACACTTAAAATGGCTGGATAAGAATTGAGGGGTGACTGAAGTATAGTCACGTCAACTTGTTCATAATAACGCATTTGAAAGCCCAATGCACGAAGCATGTTTTGACTCAGAATAAAATACCTACAGTAGACACTCTGGCCAAATTTAGCAACGTGGGAATTCGAAAGCCCAATGCATGAAGTAACATGTTTGACTCGGAATAAAATCCCTACACGAGACACTCTGCCCAACCTTAGCGATGTGGGACGCAGCAGAGCCGTAGTAGTCGACCTTGATGCCGAAGATGTCTGCAACGAGATCAGCCAGAGAACCCTGCGTTGACTTGGCCTCGTCGACTACATGGAAGATCTCAGAAGTGCAGCCCTGCTGACACACGAACAGCACCGCCCTGCAACGAGAATGTCACTGATAGACTATAAGTTAGTTTTAGCCTCCCTAGCCCCAACAAAGATGTACAAAGAGAGGAAAGTTGAAGGCACCATTTAGTATGAAGTGAAGGGATCGCGCGAATCTATGAGCATGGTACGTTCCTCAACAGGATCCCGTGGGCAAAAAAACAGTAAGTTAAGAAGGAAGGTTATGAAACAAGATAAAATTTGAATAAGAAAGTAGTAGGTGCTGAAAAACAGGACAACAGTGAACCGAAAAAGGTGGTCTTTGACATAATAGGCATTTTGTTTCAACAAAAAGAAGGCCTACCTAACTCTCAGCTAAGGTCCTGGCATATATTCCCCAAAGCAACTTTACACCACAGGAAGTAAACACATCACACCCCAAAGCAACTTTACACCACCAAGGGAAGTAAACACGTCACACCCCAAAGTAACTTTACACCACCAAGTAAGTACGTCACACTCCCAAGGAAGTAAACACGCTACACCCCGAAGTCAACACACTACACCGCCAAAGAAAGGGAGGCAGACCTGGCGAGGTCGGCGACATGGACGGTGTTGAGGCAGAGCGCGCGGTCCCAGGGGAGCTTCATCTTCTCGCCGAGGTGTCGGTAGACGGCGGCCATCACGAGGTTGGTGGCGAGGCCCTGCTTGTCCCCGGGCCCGTACACGAGGCCTGGCCTCAGAATCACGTGCGCCAGGCCCTCTACGCGTCCCAGTGCCTCTTCCACGCGGTGCTTGCACGCGCTCGTCGTGCACCACGGCTTGCACGCGTCCGCCTCCGTCAGGCCCGTCTGGGGGAGGGTCTTATGGTCGTCTTTGTTGGCGCGGTTGTTTGTTGTGGATGAGACTTTACAGGCGTATTTGTTGGCGCTTTTGTTCGTTGTGGATGAGACTTTACAGGCGTCTTTGTTGGCGCAGTTTATTGTGGTGGATGTGACTTTATACGCGTCTTGGTTGGCGCAGTTTTTTGTGATGGGTTTTTTCCACTACAGTAACATTCAGTACTTTGGTAACATTAAGCCAATGTTCTCCAATTATGCCTTTTTTGGGCCAATATTTATAAATTGATGCCTGATAAAAACTCTTTACTTCTGAGTTTTTGTGAATAACCTTAGTCACTATTTTTCATGTAATAAATCTAAAATTGGTCTTTTTTTGCTGACTAAAACAATTGAATGGTTTTTTTTAAATAGAAAACATCCAGAACGACCCTATCATGTTTTACAACAGCAAAATTTAAGAACTGACACCACAGTGCTTCAGATTGATGATTATTGTGACCTTATCAGGACACGCAATTTAAAGAAGTCACCTTTAGAAATATGCACCAGTTATATACTTTAAGCCACAGATATTATTTACCTTGCATCAAAGACACCACCTAATTTCCAACAGACTAGTTATTTAGTAAAATGTAAACTCATTTTCTGCAATGCCAATTATTTTCTAACGCAGATACAATTTACTTCAAACAATAGATATTGTGACTCAATGCCTGATACTTTAAAACATAGATACAATTTACTTCAAAGAATAAATATGACTATTTACTATTAACATCATAAAACAGATTCTGTGACTCAAAGCAACGCAACACACCTTCTCGCTACTACCCATCCTGCCGTCCGAAATTTCCACATAGGTCTTCACTCCGTGTTTTGCTGCCGCTTCCGCACAGTTCACAGACAGCTTTCTGATGCCTTCTTCATACACCGTCTCGCTCTGCAATGCACAGTGAATTGGTTATTGAGGTTAAAGGAGTAATTATACGGGTGTGATAATAAATAGTAGTTATTGAGGTTCAGGGTGCAACTTCACAGATTTGACATTTATTACTGTATAAAGTAGATTTTTAGATATAAACGAATAATTCTCATTAACTGGTTTCCCCTCAATATAAAAATACTGAGCTAATTTCCTGATGACGCAAATCAGAAAATTTTTACCAATTGTCCTGAAACAGATGTGATATGCTCCATAAATTTGTGATGGGGGCAACCTAGGCTTCTATACTTCACTCATTGTCCCAACCACAAATATTTAAAATCACATTTTCTCACAGACAAACGCACAAAAAATTTCCACTCAAATTTTGCCAACATGAGCCTAGATTTTCACATCATTAGATTAGATTATCAGTTAGTTTAAGCCTCCCTATTTGCAACAAACGCGATCTAAAGAGAGGAAGGCACCATTTAGCATGGAGTTTAAAGAACGCAAAATTTATGCAGAAAGGGAATAAAAGAGTAAGTTGAGAAAGAAGATTATGAAACAAGATCAAAGTTGAAGAAGACAGTAGTAGGTGCTGATAAACAGGGCAGCAGTGAACCAAAAAAAGATGGTCCTTCAAACATAACAAAAACATTTTATTTCAACAAAAAGAAGGCCTACCTAACTCTCAGCTCGGGCACTCACATTTTATCGCTGGGAGTGCTAATTCCCACAGATACATTAGTTGTATCCCCCTGAGGGGCCTAGCTTTTCATACTTAAATTTCCAAATATGAAGCCATGTATTCAGATATAGTATTAAGAAAAGACATCCATAAACTCATTACAAGTGAATGCATCCAAAAATGCAATGCAAAAATTTGAACTGTTATTTAAGAATTCTTAGAACATTTTATTACAGAAATAATATAGCAGTAACTTATGATACAACAAAAGGGTGTAAAAGTTCATCCTCAAGTGCTTCAAAGAGGAAAACTTAGCATAACATTGAAGAAAATTTCATTCAAAGCTTGCTTTGAAGAGTTAAAAAAGAACTTGAATACCAAGTTTAGTTTATGATTAAAGGAGCACAACAACATTTGTTTATGACCTGTATGTACAAGTTAATCAGCCCCAGTTTGGTCAAGTGGGCATCACTCACCAGCCCCAGTTTGGTCAAGTGGGCATCACTCACCAGCCCCAGTTTGGTCTCTCCTGCAGCATTGATGACCCAGTCGTACTGTTGGTCGAACACATTTTCCACGCTGGCTGCTCGTGACAAAGAAAACAGTTGAGTAAAGATTTCTTTACATTACTAGAGTACACGACCTGTAAAAAATGACGTGATTTGATGATTTTTAAATAAATCTTCCAGATGTGTTTCCTCCTGAGAGTCCCAGTCCCCATAGCATAAGACAGAGAAACTTGACTAAAAAAGAAGCCAACACCTATCTCATGTCTCCGAGTGGCTTAATCTAATATTTTAGAGGCTTTACAGAGAAACACATGCTCACTCTACAGTGACTGCAACAGCAAACTTCATGTTATGAGTTACTCTACAGTTACTGCAACAGCAAACGTCATGTTATTAGGAGTTATTGTGTCAATGTATCGAATAAGAACCTTGCCTAGATAAAATACTGTCACCAGCAGTACTGGTGTGATAGATCAGTTTGAAGTTACAACAAGCAGTATTTAAAAAGATCTAAAGGACATGCTTTTGAAGGTAAATTACTGATCAAATTCATGAACAATCGACAGTATTTTTAATATTTTGGATGCCAGAAATTTAAATTAAACATCAATTTCAGGGTAAAATAATCAGTAGTTAAAAATTTTAGACACAAATCATTGAAAGTGAATGACTGATCAAATGAGGCTTTAATAAACGATAACTTGAATACAGCTTGTGACAGTAAATGATCAAAAAACTGCAAAGCATGCAATTAACAGAAGTTATGGAGTCTCTACAACACTAGCTCATTGACAAATACTGAACTACACAAACTCAACCAGTGTGTTTTACCTCCTTTACTCTAAATATCCCGAAGGACTATAAAATCCTCTTTCAAAAATAACCTCAATATATTGCATTTCTTCTTAAATTGGTCCCCTAGAGTGTTCTTTGAAATTAACTGTCAAGTGGTAGATCCTCCCTCATCCTGATATCAGTGATTTTCTGTTATCAGTGGCAGTCTAATGATGGTGATTGCAATAACATTAATAATGAGTACAAAAATACTGACACTAAAGAGTTAACATAATTTTGTGTGAGAAAAAGAAGAAGCTACAGGTACAAACCCACCAGGGTTGATGAGATTGTCACTTTTGAATGTAGTAAGAAAAAGAAGCTACAGGTACAAACCCACCAGGGTTGATGAGATTATCACTTTTGAATGTAGTAAGAAAAGGAAGAAGCTACAGGTACAAACCCACCAGGGTTGATGAGATTGGCACTTTTGAATGTAGTAAGAAAAAGAAGAAGCTACAGGTACAAACCCACCAGGGTTGATGAGATTGGCACTTTTGAATGTAGTAAGAAAAAGAAGCTACAGGTACAAGCCCACCAGGGTTGATGAGATTGGCACTTTTGAATGTAGTNCAGGTACAAACCCACCAGGGTTGATCAGATTGGCACTTTTGAATGTAGTAGGAAAAAGAAGCTACAGGTACAAGCCCACCAGGGTTGATGAGATTGGCACTTTTGAATGTAGTAAGAAAAAGAAGCTACAGGTACAAGCCCACCAGGGTTGATGAGATTGGCACTTTTGAATGTAGTAAGAAAAAGAAGAAGCTACAGGTACAAACCCACCAGGGTTGATGAGATTGGCACTTTTGAATGTAGTAAGAAAAGGAAGCTACAGGTACAAACCCACCAGGGTTGATGAGATTGGCACTTTTGAATGTAACGGAGTCATGCTTGAAGGCAGACTGATGTTTGGGTCCCAGCCACGCCATTTGAGGAGGCACTTTGTCCACGACCAGCACCCTCTCCGCCACATCTTCGGCCACTAGGAGCTGCACAATCTCACGGCCAATGAATCCACAACCTGCAAATGATTGTTCCCTGATAGTGCATTGTCACTGAGCCACAAAATTTTTTAACAATACAATAAAAAAAGAGGAATCTCAAGTAACTGTTCCATATTAGTGCATCATCACTGAAAAATGAAAGTTTCAACACAGAACTCAAAAAAAAAAGGAATAGCAAATTTTGCAGGCAATTTGTTAATTGATAAAAAATAAACTTGATATATCAACATTTTCTACTCTATTCCAGTCCCCCAGATATAAATAAATATTTGCATACAAAAAAAAATCAACTGAATTTCATTCAGAGTTATTAAACATCTTCAAAATAAGTAATCTACATAAAGTTGGGTTTTTTCATCAGGTTTTAAATTAAAAAATTTACCCAGAAGCTTAAAAAGTTAAACTCAAATGTGATAGGTCAGGAGTATCTCTAAAAATGATTGAGGCAATAAACTAAAATATTTCAATAATACAGCACTCATTGTTGATCAAGACAAATTCTAAAAGTAGCCTATAGCTGAGGTAACCAACCTATTACCATTTATTCTGAAAATTTTAGTTAAATTGTGAGATGGATAAACCTAACTAAACTAAACCATCTAATGCATTTTGAGTTGCATAGGCTTTACTAGAAACTTAACCTAATGCAAGATAAATATTGTAATTCAGAAATTTCTTTTCAATACAACAGCAAATAAAATGATGTTAAAATAAAAGCCGTTTAAATCATTTGATTCTATTAGGATGATGCAGTATAATGAATCTTTTCATCTTACTACTTTGGATTAAAAAATATCTCATCAAAATCTATATATACTAAATTCAAATGCATAACACAATTTGACAATGATTTAAAATGCATTAATACAAAAAATTAAATGACATTCTGGGTCTTTTTCTTAAACTATACTCAACTTGAAATTTTTGCAATCTCAGCCCATAATTAGTATATTTGTTGAGCTATTTTGATGATTTTTGTTCTTTTATCCTGAAATTACACCCTGGACTCTGACAGATGTATTCTTTAGAAGTAAAACACAATGTATACCTACAGCTACTGAAACATGAACGAAAGTAAAATCTAGTTCACAATTTCAAAATGTCAAACCCCCAATGTGAAAAGTCACACAAAAATGTCAGAGCAGCAACAATAGGTTTTTCTTGCATGGCATAATCATATATTTTTGTTATCTGCAAAAAGCCAAATTCTATTTGAGCCTATCCAAACACCTGTAGGCAAATTATGTAAACTGGCTAGCCAATCAAGAATGCAAGAATGCAGATTATGTAGCAGAAATACTAGGACCTACTATGGAATGACTAGCTAATCATGAAGGCAGATTATGTAGCAGAAACACTGGGGCCTACTTTTGAATGGCTAGCCAATCATGAAAGTTAATACCGCGTAGATTAGTCATCCGGATTAGTTCTAGGGCACTGCCCAGATAAGAGTGTGGTTTTTCAATACTAATTATTCCTACAAAATACAAAAATGCTTATTTTTATTACAAATGAACTATTTTACAGACAAATATTTTCCGTCATTTCGATTTTAAGTGACGGTTTGGGCGTTGGTCATAATTGACAGACTGACATTTCGTATTATTACCGCAAAACTGAGCGTACAAAAACATACCAGCTTTGCTCACCTCCAAAAACAATCACTTTGGGCTTAGAAGTAGCCATAACTAATGGTTGAAAAATAAACGTCTATAGGCAGTTCCAGGCAACCGCTATCACATTCATGAATCGTTCCACTTAGAATCCACTATCTCCGCGCCGTATGATTCGCACAGGCACTTCGCAATCACAGCCGGAATCAACAGGTGGATGATGAGAGGGAATTTCCCATAAGAATTCGGGTATAACGGTACTCTTCTCTTTTATGTCAACTTTTTTGAATGTTGAAAATTAGTGATAGATGACTTATCAAAAACACTCACTCTATTTAAAACGTACAGTTCAAAAATTAGCCATTAACAATTATTACAAAAATATGCATATTCATTCATTCTCTCCAGCCCCCTTTTGGACTATAAGTTAAGTGTTAATTTATCAAACGTAATATAAAATGCCTTCCAGTAGCTTTGAATGCAGTGGATGAATCTAATTTAAATGAATTACATTTTACAGGGGTTATCAGAGCCCTAAAACTCCTATTTGGAATGTAAATTCATTTTCTAAGTCTGAGACTTCTAGAGACGTAAAAAGACTTTTTGGTCCCCGTAGCCTACTGTGCTAAAGCATTTGCCTTCATGTGAGATTTCTTGAGTTTTATTTGGGCATAAGAACAACTTGTTATAATTCGTTAGTCCCAGTAGAATAGTTCATAAATTAATTTATAAAAATAGTGATGACCAATAATACAGTGCGATTAGGTGTTGATAATTGCTTTAAAATTTATAATAATGCTGTATAAACATTTATGTCAGATAGGATAAATATTGTAAGTTTGGCTGGAATAGATACACGTATGAGGCCCTTGGAAAAATGATTTGTCAGAGATGGTTTTCAGTTTTTCTGCTTTTTTAAAAATCTTGACATACATACATATAAACAGTTTCCAAACCTTTTTATTGAATGAAATCTATGTTTTATGTCATATGAAATCTGCGTATTTCTTAATTAGTTTGGAAAACGCTCTATTCTTACTATAGATCCATGATTTTTTTTTAACTGTGTAAAAGATGAAGTTTGTGAGCAAAATTTCCATAGGTGAAAGATGGTATGAATCATAGCGACAAGCCCAGCACCTTTATTTGTAACGAGAGACAAATGACACTTCCCATGATGGTAAGTCTCATAACTTCTGCCTATCCTAACTTGGAAGAAACAAAATAAGGGATAGTTTTCTTAAGGGCACCTGACGCTTGAGGGCTGTGTGTTAGCTATATAAGGAGAACCGAAATAAATGTTACTTGAAACACACACAATTTTACACATTACGTTAAAGTCTTCCATCACACCGTAAAATCTATAGAACACCTCTTAAATTTGACGAAACGATTTCTGTGCATGCATATTTCATGAATGGATTTTTCTACAATACCATCAAATACAATTTCACATGAACGCACCTTTACAGTTCTATCACACGCCGTGAAAAAAGGTGACGTTTTTTGTGAAGACTCTCAGGACGTCGTGACGAGTACAAGTGACACAGCCCCGTAATGAGTGCCTGGGAGCCCGGTAATGACAGGGCGACATCAGCAGCTAAGGAACTAACACTCATGGCAGGCGACACAGAGAGCTGAGAGCAATGTGAAAAAATACGAACAAATGAAGGAAGGAAAAGGCTTGGATTTCCTTGTATAGGATCAGAACTAAGGTGTATTTATAATAGCTTGGGTGCAACTTCACAGAAAAATCTCCCGAAATACGCTAGTATTAATTTAGTCATTTATTTGAAATTTACGGTCATTGGTACGCACAGCATACTTAGCTGCTAATTAAGTGCTTGCTCTAATCTCTCATTTTCCAGGATAATTTTAATCACATTTTAATCAAATTTAAATCATAAAATAATCCGTGCTTACTGACAAGGAAATTCCATGCCACGATCACGCACATTCAACTCTTTCCCAAGTTTAAAGAAAACATTCATTACATTTAGTTATGCATGAAGCGTTCAGAACGAGACAAACCATGCTCAATGTATATATGGTTTTGACAATACCATCGTTGCTCAAATACTTTAAGAAGGAGAGAACAAAGTGAGGCTTCTATTCAGGATACGTCTAATTCTGTTTTGTATAATGGGATAAATTTTCGGGACCTGCTATAGCGTGAGGTCTACCACACTACAGCATGATATCTACCTATAGCTAGTACTATAGTGTGAGGTTAGGTTAGGTTACTAATCGATATTACTTATTTCCATACATTTAATTTTACGATAAACACTTAATTTGCATATCTCAATTTGTACCTGGGTAAGCAATATATGGCGGTAGACCTCACGTTATGGTGGCACTAATTTTCGCGCTTCTCTAATAAAAAATAAATTTGAAGAACTAGTTTAACATACTAAATTTAATTCCTTACATCGCAAGAGACATTTTACACGGTGTGGAAGTTTATCAGCTGTGGTAATTTTAACATTTAATTGAAGATTAAAAATTATGAAATCGTTAACACCTTACACGATGAGCGAGTGTTTATACACTTCAACCTCTGATCAAAGATTTAAAGGTATTGAAACATATCAAATATTAAACAATACCAGGGAGTTTATAGACTACATGAAGCTTCATGCAGTGTATGAGTGCTTATACACCACACCATGCACAACTTTATACAGTATATCCTACACAAACCCGAACCGAGTATTTATACCCGTATCAGTAATGCCACAATAAGAATACCTGGATCAGTAATACTATCATAATTTTGCTTAAATGCTTATGGTATTCTTATGATGGTATTAATGAGACGGGAAAATGAATTTTCGGTTCGGGTTTTTGTGGGACATCCTGTACTGTGTGAGGCATTCTTTACATTGTGTAGAGCTGTGAGCGTTTACAGAGTATTGGGAACTTTACACACTATGTGGAAATTTTCACATTCAGCTAAGAGTAGTGAGAATTTGTGCGGGTTGTAGGCTTTAAATATTGTTCAAATTTTACGTCAAATGTGGTACCTTGAATAAATGCTTAATTTTTAACACCCGATTTGATTGCTTATTAAAGTGATTTCTAATGCTGGAAAGAATTAGATACCCAATTTTTCTCTTACATCTTTTGTTAGGGAACATCGCTACTATCCAAGTGCTAGCGAATGACAGAGATTAGCTATATTTCACTGCATTCGTTCAAGATTAATTTAGGTAAATTCACAAGCTTTTAGATAACTGGTAGATGAAAACGGTGAATTTTTTTCCGATGGAAAATTCATCAATCTTAATTCCTATCAAACGTTCCCTTATTGGTTGTGTATCGTAGATCAATGACTCTAGCTTCGTTTTGTACGTATCAAATTGTTACGCCCTTACTCCTCTATTGTCCTTACTATTATTATTATTATTATTACCATGTTATAGTACTTCGATATCATCGCCGTAGCATACATTCCTGTATCTTGAGGAAACAATAGTTCAGCGGGAAGACCTCATTATCATTCAGAGTAGCTCCATTATCACCAACTTGTCATAATCTAGCAAAAGCATTTCCGTACCAGGAGCATAAAGATCCCCTGTAATTTTATTATTATACATTTCCTATAGTTTTTCTGTGAATACGGGAATGAACGAATAAATTTGCATAAAAGGAGACCCTCTACTCGAACCTTGATACCGACTCCGCCGCTCTCCGTCCCTTCCGAAGAGCTCATGACTCATAAAATGACTAACTCGACGGTCTTCAGTCATCTCCATTTTAGCGGACATTAAATTTAATAGCAGACATGCTCTGGACCGCAACATACATTTGCAAGTTCAGCTAGTAAAGAACCTAGGCTCAAAACAACAGCACAGATAAACTCCAAGCAAAGCAAGGTGTGTTTTGGCCTATATTCTTTGGTTAGTTCTTAATTACGTTGTGTAAAAATACTATTGATGCCTACACCAACTATGCTTCACTTAGTTTATTTGGTACTTAACTAGTGTGGTGTAGTGTGGTGAACTAGTGTTTTTTTCGAAGAACTACCACCATACTTATCTTTTCATTTTCCCTTGAGAAAAATTTAAAGGTATGGTTTTTTCGTATTAAAGTTCATTGAAGGTAAGTTTGAATTCTTTTCTTCAGATTTCATTCAAAGCGGGGACAATAATCATGAAGTTCAGCCAGTAGTTTGTGAGTAAATCGACATGTACATAATATCATGTGGGTTTTCCTCGTATTGACAAATATAGCTTTCAATAACTTTATTGAATTTTTTGCGTAAAAACTGAATGGTTTACAACCTGGGCATCTTAAACGATATATCAGAGGTTTGCAAGGATATTGTTGTATTTGTTACATCATCTCGAGCTGAAAAAGTGTGCTCGCAAAAAGTAAAAAGTTTTATTATTTTTGGAGTGAAAGAAGTTTAGAAAAATAAATGCGAAACTATTTTATTTATTTGGAAGTAAAATCATATTTTATTATTTTATCTCTATTTAATCTCTATTTAAAAGATATTAATATATAAATAAAGGGATTTAGTGCCACTACTGTATTGAACTGGAGAAATTGAGATCGTTTTAAAAACGATCGAATGTATCATCATTTCATGTTTTTACTAAATTGGAAACAAACTTTTTTCTTTCTTTTAGATAGTTCTACAGAAATGAAACTACAGAAAACGTGAAAAATAACGCATGCTAAAAGCCAACAGATGATTAAAATTAACAAATTCACTGAGCATATCAGATAGGAGTGAAGACGGACCGCAATAGATAGAACTCGGGAAGATCGATGAATTTTACATCGGAAAATAAAATTGCTTTCGACAGAAATCCAAACGATCGGAACAATTTCAACGCCGATTTTTTTATTTTATGTCATTTCTGATTTTTTTAGGGCTCCGAATGGCTGCGTTGCCCATTATTGGACGTTAAAGTGATGTTGTAAGCCACATAAAGTGATGTATCAAGCCACATAAAGTGATGTATCAAGCCACAT
>JACJUY010004597.1:32903-54212 GCA_014220935.1 Platorchestia sp. MABIK | reverse complement strand
ATGTATCAAGCCACATAAAGTGATGTTTCAAGCCCCATAAAGTGATGTATCAAGCCACATAAAGTGATGTTGTAAGCCACATAAAGTGATGTATCAAGCCACATAAAGTGATGTATCAAGCCACATAAAGTGATGTTTTAAGCCACATAAAGTGATGTATCAAGTCACATAAAGTGATGTTGTAAGCCACATAAAGTGATGTATCAAGCCACATAAAGTGATGTTGTAAGCCACATAAAGTGATGTTGTAAGCCACATAAAGTGATGTATCAAGCCACATAAAGTGATGTTGTAAGCCACATAAAGTGATGTATCAAGTCACATAAAGTGATGTATCAAGCCACATAAAGTGATGTATCAAGTCACATAAAGTGATGTATCAAGCCACATAAAGTGATGTATCAAGTCACATAAAGTGATGTATCAAGCCACATAAAGTGATGTATCAAGCCACATAAAGTGATGTTTTAAGCCACATAAAGTGATGTATCAAGTCACATAAAGTGATGTTGTAAGCCACATAAAGTGATGTATCAAGTCACATAAAGTGATGTATCAAGTCACATAAAGTGATGTATCAAGCCACATAAAGTGATGTTTTAAGCCACATAAAGTGATGTTGTAAGCCACATAAAGTGATGTATCAAGTCACATAAAGTGATGTTGTAAGCCACATAAAGTGATGTATCAAGCCACATAAAGTGATGTATCAAGCCACATAAAGTGATGTATCAAGTCACATAAAGTGATGTATCAAGTCACATAAAGTGATGTATCAAGCCACATAAAGTGATGTTTCAAGTCACATAAAGTGATGTATCAAGCCACATAAAGTGATGTTTCAAGTCACATAAAGTGATGTATCAAGTCACATAAAGTGATGTATCAAGTCACATAAAGTGATGTATCAAGTCACATAAAGTGATGTATCAAGTCACATAAAGTGATGTATCAAGCCACATAAAGTGATGTTTCAAGTCACATAAAGTGATGTATCAAGTCACATAAAGTGATGTATCAAGCCACATAAAGTGATGTTGTAAGTCACATAAAGTGATGTATCAAGTCACATAAAGTGATGTATCAAGCCACATAAAGTGATGTATCAAGCCACATAAAGTGATGTATCAAGCCACAAATTTCCCCGAAATTCTGCATGGCAATGGTCTTGTTGAGGGCTGTCACGTCGTCTTGTTGGAAAGTCCAGCGGTGACGCGCCAAAAAAAAAAAAAGCATTCCTGTTTTCAGTCTTGCACGTATTCATAATTCTTACCGTGTTAAAAGAAAATTGAAGTCACTCAACATATTTTGTTACTGAACCAATGTCAATCGTTAAAATTCATTGTCTCTGTTAATCTATAAAACGCAACGTTTCGATGCAACTAACATCATCTTCAGGCTGAAAAAACAGAGGAGAAAACTATTTTTGCAGTCACATTGTTAAAAATGCGAATCAAGTTTTCAAGCAAAATCAGACAGTAAAAAACAGAAAATCAGATTATAAAATGACTAGATATGAATCATTTTTTGTATTATAGGAATATCGAGCACCAGTTGGCCAAGTTAATATTGGACAACGGTTGTGCGTTGTTGCACCTATAAATATTCAGCCCTATTTTTAGCTTAAATACGCTCTTCTCATAATAAAAATACTGTCAATTTGAATTTAAATCCTTACTTGTTCAGTAAAATGAAGCCTGTTATGTGTGCCACATCGATTGAATTAAAAATGAAGATCTTGAGTGGGACATTTTGAAGCACAGATTCCGATATTTTCCAAAAAAATATATAGAATCCAATTTTTCAATCACCATTTATGGAGCGTGACCATTCTCTCTCTCAAAAAAAAAGCCAATTATATTGAACAAATATTCGGATGTCCGAAGAAGAAATCTACTGCATTTTGGAAATTTAAATCTTCAAGCTTCTCACTGAACAATTCTACTCAGATGCCATTAATCCTAATCCCAAACTGTGGAAATTCAGCTTGAAAAACCAGTCAAGACCATAATATTTCGAGCAAAAAGCCAAACCGCAAGTTTTCTTCACAGTGCGCACACACTTAACACGTTGACCGTGGCGTGTGCCTCCGGTGGTACAGGTAGACAATTTTCATAATGCTGTTGACCGACCAGTAGTCACTAACTCAATCTAACTCAATAAACACAAACACTAACACAAGCACTTAATCAAAGCTAAATAAAGGCACGATCTAGTTAATGTGTGCTATTTTCAAAATTGATTACCACAATTGGTATTAAATTTGAGTTGAATATTGAACTTCCGGTTCACCAATTGCTGTCAAAGTGTTAGATCAGTTTTTCGTTTGTGTAGATTGGAAATGATCATTTAGGATTCGTAAGAACATATTCAAAATGAACGCTAAGTAAACTTAATGTTATGTACCCTGGGCATCAGTTTTGAGAGCCCTGAGCAGGCATTATGTTTGGGTTAAATGTTAAGAAATCCCTGGGCATGAGTTTTGAGAGCCCTGAGCAGGCATTATGTTTGGGTTAAATGTTAAGAAATCCCTGGGCATGAGTTTTGAGAGCCCTGAGCAGGCATTACGTTCAGTTCGGACGTAGGTGTTGATGAACGTAGCACGGCAGGGCACCTGTTAAGTACGAGGCAACCGCGCTTCAGCCGAGTTGTCAACTACACGAGCTGCTGGACTGGAGTCACTGGACACATCAGTGTCCGCTGCGACTTCAGTGTGAAAGGCTGTGTGTGTCTAGCACTTGCTCTGCCTACCACGCGACGCGTACCCATTCGCTCAGATTTGCGTGTTCGTCAGCTGTGATGTTTATATCGGCACTCGTATTCTAAGGGTATTTTCTTTATTGTAATTGATTGTAACGGTATTTTCCGTATGATGATTGTTTGTAAGGGTATTTTCTGTATGAAAATTTTGTAAGGATATTTTCCGTGTGATGGTTGTTTATCAGGGTATTTTCCAAGTGATGATTGGTTTTAAAGGTATTTTGCGTATGATGATTTCATGTAAGAGTATTTGCCACTGAATAAATTTATTTTGTTGCTGTAATAAAATAATAGCGGGAATATTTTTAAACACAAATGTCTTCAGGTTATTTTTTATATGTTTATCGTAATTAGACGCAAGTACTGCTATGATCTACAGAGGTTGTAAAGAACGGCATAAAATTTCGCGGGCATTTTAGCGTTGCAATCAACAGTGAACAATTGTTTGTGTGAATGGGTCCGGGAGATTGATGATATGTTAAATGGGATTAGTTACTGAATATGAAGTTACTTCCCTTAATAAAAAATAAAAAGTTAGAATGAATTAATTTTTATTTATAAAGTTTCTTCCCTTAGCAATGAGTCAGAAGGGATTAATTTCTGTTTATAAAGTTTCTGTCTTCAATAATGAGTTAAAAAGACCTAGTTACTGCTTGTTGAATCACTATCACTTTTTAAGAGAAGTAAACACTGATTCATTTGAAATTGTTCGTGCTTTACAGTTTTGATCTCACCAGCATCGCGCAACATAAGTTCAGCGACCGAATTCGAAAGTTACGTACCGTCGTACGAAAACGGTTGTGCGCTGAATGCGATCGTCGCACGGAAATATTAAAAAAATGATGGTGTTATTCATCTTTATGATTATGATTTCAGTTTTATTATGCTAAAAATGATGGTACTTATTATCGTTCGAAGAACCAGACAATTAAACAGTGCTCATCTACTGTGATAAATGTTAATTGTGTTAAAATAAGAATTGTTGGAAATTTTTTAATCGCTTTGAAATAAGAATAGATGGACAATTTTTAATGACATTAAAATAAGAATGAATAGAAATTTTTAATTACGTTAAAATAAGAACAGATGGGAAAAATTCAATTACATGAAAGAAGAATTGATGGAAAATTTTCAATTGCGTTGAAATAAAAATAGATAGAAAAATTTCAATCACACTAAAATGAAAATAGATGGGAGAAATTCAATTACATCAAAGTAGGAATAGAGGGAAAATTTTTAACTGCATCAAAATAGGTATAGATTGGAAAATTTTCATTACATTAAAATGAAAATAGATGAGAAAAATTTCCATTCTGTAAATATTCTCGACAAATTTACGCGTATCTACGCACGTGTACGTGGGTAACGCGGGTCTACGCATGTGCACGTAGGTAACGTGTTTCCACGCACGTGCGTGTAGGTAACGCGTTTCCACGCACGTGCACGTAGGTAACGCGTGTCTACGCACGTGCACGTAGGTAACGCGTGTTTACGCGTGCGAATATCACCGGCGACGCGCGTGAAATAATGACTTACTGTTTATGTAGAGTGGAAATGACCATTAAGGATTCGTAAGAACTTACGCAAAATGAGCGCTAAGTATACCTAGTGTTGTGTACTGGAATATGTGTTCTTAAATATTGGAATTAAATGTTGTATTTGTTTGTAAATTCTATCACTATCGTACGTACATAAGAATGTTTTTTGTTGAGAACAATTTTTTTCGGTTTCTGCTGCCCTGTTTTCCAGAAACTACACCTCGTTTTTTAAATCTTTATTATGCTTCGAAACTTCTTTCTCAAGTTACTGTTTCTGTGCGCAGGGGCTCTACTACTACATAGGTGCTCCTATACGTGGGTGGTAGTGTAGTTGTCGCATGGTAGACATACAAGGTAGACACACCTTGTGCTTAGATTCCGGGTTCCCTTAACTCCGTACAATATAGTGCCTTCCTCTCTTTGGAACAGCTTTGTTGCGATTAGAGAGGCTAAAGCTAATCTATTTAATTTAATCTAACCTCAACTATTTATAAAAAATACCTTGCCTATAAAATGTCACAACACAAATACAGTATAGCACCAAACTAGAGAAGATGCCAATTAATCAACAAACGAAAGAAATTTTATGTTATTATTTATTATTATAAATACAAATAAGCAACTAACGAAACAAATATTGTTACATTAACTAACGAAACAAAAAACGCGTTGATTAATTTACAGTGTCGAAAATACTTGATCGTTTATTGAGATACACAAAATCACAGATTAACAACAAAACATGGAGTGGTATAAGTTACAATATGCAAAAATTTCTCAGTTTTTCAAGCTAGAAAAATTGACCATTAAACTACAAGGTAAATGAACTCGTCCAATTTTAACAACGAATATATTTCACCAGTGTTTCAAAATTCCTTTAATCTATGTCGAGGCAGAGAAAAGAACAATCCAATTAGAATGCCTAATATACTTCTTTAGAGTTCAAACATTTCTTTTGTCATCTATGTCCAGTAGGATAAAAGCATTTGGTCTTTCAATCAGAACACCTGAGACACTTCACTGTTGTTCAAAAATTCCTTTTGTCATCTATGTCCTGTAGGGTAAAAGCATTTGGTCTTTCAATCAGAACACCTGAGACACTTCTCTGTTGTTCAAAAATTCCTTTTGTCATCTATGTCCTGTAGGGTAAAAGCATTTGGTCTTACAATCAGAACACCTGAGACACTTCACTGTTGTTCAAATATTCCTTTTGTCATCTATGTCCTGTAGGGTAAAAGCATTTGGTCTTACAATCAGAACACCTGAGACACTTCACTGTTGTTCAAAAATTCCTTTTGTCATCTATGTCCAGTAGGGTAAAAGCATTTGGTCTTACAATCAGATCACCTGAGACACTTCACTGTAGTTCAAATATTCCTTTAGTCATGTTTGTCGAATAGGATAAAAGCATTTGTTCATGGAATCAGAACACCTAATATACTTCAATAGAGTTCAAATACCCCTCTCTTACATGTGGAGGCAGAGAAAGTATTAAACGTGAAAACGAAATGAAGGATCCATCTATTAAACTTTAGTTATTTTCAAAATTGATCTCTAAAATTAACTCTAATTTGAGTTGAATGCTGAACTTCAGTTTAATTCGCCGTAGTTACCGTGGCAAATTATGACTTGAAAGTCTCATTCTTTTCCGCTGCCTCCGTCACCTGCAGACGTGACCCTCTCTGGGGTGCGCGTGTTAGGCACGGCCTGCGTTTGTTGCGCTGACTCTTGATAGTGCACGTGTAGACTCTTGGTAGTGCACGTGCAGACTCTTGGTAGTGCACGTGCAGACTCTTTGTGGTGCACGTGCAGACTCTTGGTAGTGCACGTGTGGACTCTTAGTAGTGCACATCCAGACTCTTGGTAGTGCACGTGCAGACTTTGTTGTGCACGTGCAGACTCTTGGTAGTGCACGTGCAGACTCTTGGTAGTGCACGTACAGACTCTTGGTAGTGCACGTGCAGACTTTGTTGTGCACGTGCAGAAGAATGTTTCACCCCAGGTCCAACCCTCAGCCACTGAGACCTCAATCACTTTGACTGCGACGGGACCCACCAGTGGTCACTTACGAGATTTTCATGATGCTGCTGACCGATCTGCCTTCACAAACTCAATATTCGTAAATACTTAATGAAAACTTAATGAAGGATCCATCAATTTAATGTTCGTTATTTTTCAAAATTGATCATCAAAATTAACTCTAATCGGTACTGAATGTTGAACTTCAGTGTAATTAAAAATGAGTTTTATTGCTGTAACAAGTTTCGTGTTAATTGCTGTATTATGTTTTTTTTGCGAGCTTTTGGAAAGACTTGCGGTGGAGCAGAACCGTTGATGCTCTCCCCGAACAAAAATGCAAGGAATTACCTGGCGTGAACTGAAACTTTGATGTGCACTCTAGACAGAATATACGTCCTACTTTCTTGAACGAGCTGTGTGGGTGAGCAGTTTGATTTATTGGTTAGATGGACAGATTAGATTTAGAGGGTTTTGTATAGAGGGCATACAGGTTTTGTCGTAGGTCTCATTCTCTAGTAGGTGTGTGGGGTGGTGACTGCTCTATCGTTTTATCGTATCTATGTTACTTATATTAGTTATATCATGGGTACAGGTTAGAAAAGAAATAGCGTGTGGGGCGGTGACTATAAATAAAATCTATCTTTTCATGTTACCTAGGTTACGTTTTTAGTTATATCATGGGTACAGGTTAGAAAAGAAATAGCGTGTGGGGTGGTGACTATGAACAAAATCTATCGTTTTATGGTATCTAGGTTACGTATATTAGTTATATAATGGGTACAGGTTAAAAAAAAGAAGAAAAACAGTTAATTTCCAATAAAGATGATACAAAAGTATCAGTGGTTTTTAAAATGTCTTACCATAAAAGTCCTTAGTTGATATACACACCTGGGTACCGTAATACCCATGTCAAAAGTCGAAACAGATGAATGAGAGAATAGTTTGAAAAATGTATTCCCTTTGTCGCGTAATTTAGGAGCATTGTATTTTTTAAGTATTGGTTTCGAAATATTTGTAAATAATATCTAGGATGTTTTTGAAAAGAACGATCAAGCGGTCGTCCAAGTTTTCACTTAACAGATTTCGGGAACAAAGGTTATCTTGGTCTTGACCTCCCAAAAAGATAATTCAAAGTGAATGCCTGGATTTAACACTTTGACTGCGACGTGATCCATGTTTGGTCACTGAGGGAGTTTTCATAATGCTGCTGACCAACCAGTAGTCACAAACTCAATTAAAAAAAATGCTTAATCAAAATTAAACGAAAACTTGCTCCAGTTAATGTTTGCTGTTTTCAACATTGTTTACTATAATTAATTCTAAATTTAAGTTGAATATCAAACATCAGTGCGTCATAGTGCATCATAGTCATGTGCACTACTGATGTACCATGTGCATCATACTCATGTGCACTACTGATGTACCATGTGCATCACAATCATGCGCACCACAGCTGTACCATGTGCATCACAATCATGCGCACCACAGCTGTACCATGTGCATCACAATCATGCGCACCACAGCTGTACCACGTGCATCACAATCATGCGCACCACAGCTGTACCATGTGCATCATAATCATGCACACCACATGACAACAAGGGCATCACATTACCATGTGCGTCACACTAGCTTGTGCATCACACGATCATGTGTATCTCACTACCATGTGCAGGATGAGACTTTCATGTGTGTTTCATGAACTGTTTTTCTTCTTTCCACAGGTTATACAGCGTTAATATATACAATCTATATATTTTTATTCACTTCTCTTGCTTGCAACAAACTCCATTGGCACATTTGTTATTGCTTCACTATTACATAAAGCCTCAAAATTCAACAAAACTTCCCTATGTGTTGATTGGGTAATAATCCTAACTATTCTTTTGTGGTGAACGATATTTGGAAAGTAGAAATAGAAAACGATGTGTTCTCGAACCCAGATGTATGTATCGCAAGCAGCCCGCGACAGAGATTGTCATTGCTTTTTTTTTTATTTTGAAATGAATGAAAACTCCTACGCCCATGTTGAAACCGTTTTTGTTTTTGTGGTGCGATGAACGTTTTTGATGTGAGTGCGGTCTCGTGATGAAGGACTTCTGGAGAAGATCTGTGATCTTGAGAAAAAAGTGAACTTGAGATAAAACCGCGAGAACAAACTCTAAGAACTTGAGAGAACAGTGAACGTGAGATAAAACCGTGAGAACAAATACTAAGAACTTTGGAGAAGAGAGGACGTAAAAAAACGTGATAATAAACTCTAAGAACTTGAGAGAAAAACGAGCGAAAATTTGCTAAAAACTCGAGAGAAAGAAAACGTGAGAAAAACTAAGAAAGAACAACATCATAGAAAAACTTGAGAACAAACGCTAAAGACATGAGAAAATAAGCATTGCAAGAACTTTTCAAGATCAATAGAGAGAGGACACTCAGGACATGAAACGAAAGAAGAATATTTGAAAAAAGAGAATATGAGAGAGGAACATGAAAACTGGGAGAACGGAACTCGATATGAGTGCCATCTTAACATGATAGAATGTTATCTCTGTATAAAATAAAATAAACTTTTGTTCAAGTATCCACGTGTGGTTCAGAAAACTTCACGACGAAAACTAAATTCCTGAATGGTGTGTTACAAAAATATATTATGAATAATTTAGGAGAGAAAGATGTTGTTTTGAATATTCTGAAAAAAGTTAGACTTTAACTACATATCAAAAAAGATTGAGTTAAAGTTAGGAGCAATGCTTTTCAATAGAATGAGCCCAGAATAATTCAGGAACAAGGATATATTATACAAAAATATTAATTACTACTTGTAAAGAGTGATATATCATCAAAATAAAATCAGAACATTCTAAAAAAAATAATATACCACAAAGATACACTTAGAATAATCAAGAACAGCATGATCCACCTTAAGAAATCTGAATAATCCAGAAAACTTGATGTACCATAAGAATACATTCAGATTAATCTAAAAAACTAGATTTATCATAAAGACACAGTCAGGTTAGTTTAGAGAAGTATGACGTACCAAAAAGGTACAGTCAGGATAATCTAGAAAATCATGATAGACTATGAAGATACAGCCTGAAAAGTAGGACATACCATGAAGATACAGTGAGGTTAGTTCAGAAAATCATGACGCACCATAAAGACAGTCAGGGTAATCTAGAAGATCGAAGCATACCATGAAGAGACAGTGAGTACAATATAGAGAGACCGTGTCATGTGCCAAATGAGGAGAAAATCATAACATACCAGGAAGATACAGTGGGCACAATTTAGAAAGAACATGTCCCAAACGAGTAGAAAATCACAGCAAACGATAAAAATACAGTGAGCAAAATTTAAAAAGGACATGTCCCAAATGAGTAGAAAATCACAGCAAACGATAAAAATACAGTGAGCAAAATATAGAAAGAACATGTCTCAAACGAGTAGAAGAGCATAGAAGAGAAGCAAGATCTCAAGATGGTGGCGGTGCAGATGCTGCTCATGAACTACTTCCTGCTCGGCCTCACCACACACCGGCACCACCGCGACCACGTCCTCAGCGAGCGAGGTGGGTGCCCGCATTCTTCTTGGATTACTGTCTTCGTCACANTTATTATAAGACTTTGTGGGATTTGAAGTCTCACCATTACTATAATAATGGTAATAACAGGGATTGTCAAAATAATGGTAATAATAGTTCCATAATAATGGTAATAATAGTTCCATAATAATGGCAATGATAGTTCCATAATAATGGTAGTACCATTTCCAAAATAACGGTTATAATAGGGTTTATCGAAATGTTAATAATAATACCATAACAACGGTAATAATCATAATAATAACAACAAACGATAGTAATCATTGTTTTAAACGATTACGAACTCTGTATGTCTATTGTTTTTCGTCATCGATGATCAAATCGGGTTGAGGTACGTAAAGGCGACGCTATACATACGGGAGAGCAGCCATCAAAGGATTTGCCATGCGTTTGAAGACGCCTACTCATGTAAGAAATTCTTAATTGGTCGCGCAAAATAAGGCTACGTATGCTGCCTCTTTAATGAGTACAACACCTATTTGTTCTATGCTTTGGGAACTAATAGAGAACCTTACATTGATAAAGATGTTTATGGTTTGTGTGTATGTGGACGTATGAACTTTTATAAATGTTTATAAATTCAATTTTACTTTCAAGTAGTGCCTTCATTATCGTATTCAGAACTTCACACATACTAGAGACCATGTGACTGTATGCTGCATGCGCACCAAAAGCTCCTTAAGCATCTCATTAATTCGGTTCCTAAAACTGAGGATCGGTTGAACTCGATTAGTTTCTTGAACTAATTATGCCGTGAAAATTTTTTCCTCTCAAGTAACCAGGCTTCTGTATCTCATCGTCAGCTTCAACCAGACACAGAGGCAGAACAAGAGCCCCAAAAAACAGCAAAAAAAGCAAGCTTCTACTCCATTTTCTTCTTAAAATATTCAAATAAATGCAGTTCTTCATGACTAAGTTTTGCACGCCGATGCACCGTATCTCACACCGTCCGCATATTTCTGGTGGCGGACACTAAGCGGCCGGCGGACGGCTGCAATTACGAGGCACGCTGGCATATCTGAATTACTGGACCTTAATTACCATTATTGAAACCTGCGGGCCCGATAATTGGGGCTAATAAAAGGTGCTCAGCTTACCGGTAATTGGCGCGGCGCTGGCGCTGGGGAGCGTCGTGGCTGTGGTGACGCGTCGGGCACTCACTAGGGGCAAATGTTGCAATTTTTGCACTATGAAGACTTGAATGATTTGAAAAGGTAATTATTTGCAGGTTTGAAAAAATTTATATTTGCAGGTTCGAAAAGGTAAAAAATTGCAGATTTGAAAAGGTAAAAATTTGCAGGTTTGAAAAGGTAAATATTTGCAGGTTTGAAAAGGTAGATATTTGCAGGTTTGAAAAGGTAAATATTTGCAGGTTTGAAAAGGTATATACTTGCAGGTTTGAAAAAATAAACATTTGCAGGTTTGAAAAGATAAATATTTGCAGGTTTGAAAAGATATATATTGGCAGGTTTGAAAAGGTAAATATTTACGGGTTTGAAAGGGTAACAAATTTGAAAGACTTGAAAGGGTAACAATTTGAAAAACTTGAAAGGGTAAATATTGGAATAGTTGAAAGGGTAACAGTTTGAAAGATTTGAAAGGGTAAAGATTTGAAAGGGTGACAATTTCAAAGAGTTGAAAAAGTAAATGTTTGGAAGGGTAATAATTTAGAAGATTTAGTAATTAACGATTTAAAAAATTTGAAACACTGAAAATATGTCAGATTTGAAAGTGCGACAATTTGAAACATCTGAAATGGTAAGTATTTGAATGGGTGACGTTTTCAATGATTTGAAAGGTTAAATATTGGAAAAATTTGAAAGGGTAACGGATTGAAAGTTACGGGGTAACGGGTTGAAAACATGAAAGGATAAACATGCGGATGATTTGAAAGGGTAAAAATTTGAAAATGTTCAAAATTTGAACGATTGAAAGATTTACGGATCACAAGGTGTACATTCGTACAAACTATTCAGCAGAGCACACACCATATCAAACAGTCAGCAACATGGGCCGAATAATCAACGAGGCTTTCACTGCAAGCTGTCAGGGGAAGTCTTCCATTGTCATTGTTGTCTTATTACCTCATGCTCGTCATTCTTACGACATGCTCGTCATTCTTACGACATGCTCGTCATACCTAGCACATGCTCGTCATACGACATGCTCGTCATTCCTAGCACATGCCCGTCGTACGACATGCTTGTCATATTTAAGACATGCTCGTCGTACTTATGACATGCTTTTACTTACGACATACTTGCCATACTTTCGACATACTTGCCATACTTACGACATGCTCGTCGTACTTATGACATGCTTGTACTTACGACATACTTGCCATACCTACGATATGGTTGTAATACGACATGCTTGTCATACTTGAGAAGAACCATTTGGGACGGACTAGAAAACGGAATCTATTCACAGTGTTCCCCCACAGGATATCTTGTGTGGAAAACACTAAATTAGGGCAGAAGAGGTCGGAAAGACAAAGTAGAGATAGCAAAGAAGGCATTAAAACTGAAAGAAGCAATGTGGGCACGAGAGACGCAAATCCAGAAGGCCTATATATAGATGAGGGGACATAACAGTATCTCCCCTGGAGGCGCCAGTCCCCATAGCATAGGATACACAAGCGTAACTAACCTAACCTGTTGCCCATCCTATGCCTCGCTGAGAGGTATTTAGAAAACAATTTTCTGTCAATCCATAGTAATATTCCACAGTAATATCCCATAGTAATATCCTGTGGTAATATCCCGTAGTAATATCCCATGGTACTGTCCCACAGTAAAATCCCATGGTACTGTCCCACAGTAAAATCCCATGGTATTGTACCACAGTAATATTCAACAGTAATATCCCATAGGAACATCTCATCGTAATATCCCACAGCAGTATCCCATAGTAATATTTCATTGTAATATCCCATAGTAATATTCCACAGCAATATCCCATACTAACATCCCATAATAATATCCCATAGTAATATCCCATAGTAATATCCCATAGTAATATCCCATAGTAATATCCCATAGTAATGTCCCAGAGTAAAATCCCACAGTAATATTTAAAAATAATTTCTTGTAATTTTCTTAACCTAAGAACAGCAGCTCAGCCATACGAAGCCCACTATTTTCATCACGTTGAAGTCACTGCATTTTTTTTTACATTCATAAGAACCTTAGGACCTTAGATTTCGTGCATGAAACTTTAAAATCGTGAAGTAACTTTAAAATTAGCAACTCTAAAGTTAATTTAAAGTAACTTCAAAGTTACAAAAGTTAAAGTAACTTTAAAGTTACTAAAGTTAAAGTAACTTTAAAATTACTAAAGTTAAAGTAACCTTAAAGTTACTAAAGTTAAAGTAACTTTAAACTTTAAAATTAGGACGAGCAGTCTTTAAAGAATTATTAATGTCTATACGTACGCTTGTTTTCGTGTATGCACGTGCTTATGAATTGTATTAGATTATACGCACAATCTAATCAAACTGCACCTTAAACTACATGCGTAAAACACTATAACCTGAAGTAAGGAGAATGATGCCAACAGTTCTTAAAGAACTATTAATGTCTTCGTGTATGTTGTTCCCGTGCAAGTGCAAGTGTATGTGAATGTGTATTTGTATCTCCTCAGGGAGATGCAACTACTGTTTCTGTCTGAATTAAGGTTCCCAGGGGGAAGATGTGAAGTCCAGAGCTAAAGACAAGATTCATTTTCTTTATTTTGATGTACGGTAGAAGATTTTTTTTCGTTCCCTTGTGTTTTTTTTTCAGGACCTCTGACTTTTTCCTTCAACTTGCATCTTCTTTCATAAACTTCTTACTCAGCTTACTGTTTCTATGCACTGGGGATTTTGTGCGGAATAACAGTTTGCCTAACACTATACTAAATGGTGCTTCTCTCCTTCCTGTTTTTTTGGAACATCTTTGTTATCATTAGGAAGGCTCAAACTAACTTCTCTACTTTAATTTAATCTATAGCCTTGTATCTATGTGGACAAACATGTGCGTGCATAGTTAAGTGTGCGCAGGTAGGTTTTTATCTATGTAGGTTTGTATCTATGTGGACAGGCATGTGTGTGCATAGTTTAGTGTACACAGGTAGGTTTTTATCTATGTAGTTTTGTATCTATGTGGACAGGCATGTGTGAGCATAGCTTAGTGTACACAGGTAGGTTTTTATCTATGTAGTTTTGGATCTATGTGGACAGGCATGTGTGAGCATAGCTTAGTGTACACAGGTAGGTTTTTATCTATGTAGTTTTGTATCTATGTGGACAGGCATGTGTGAGCATAGCTTAGTGTACACAGGTAGGTTTTTATCTATGTAGTTTTGTATCTATGTGGACAGGCATGTGTGTGCATAGTTTAGTGTACACAGGTAGGTTTTTATCTATGTAGTTTTGTATCTATGTGGACAGGCATGTGTGTGCATAGCTTAGTGTACACAGGTAGGTTTTTACCTATGTAGTTTTGTATCTATGTGGACAGGCATGTGTGTGCATAGCTTAGTGTACACAGGTAGGTTTTTACCTATGTAGTTTTGTATCTATGTGGACAGGCATGTGTGAGCATAGCTAAGTGTACACAGGTAGGTTTTTACCTATGTAGTTTTGTATCTATGTGGACAGGCATGTGTGTGCATAGCTTAGTGTACACAGGTAGGTTTTTGCCTATGTAGTTTTGTTTCAATGTGGACAGGCATGTGTGTGCATAGCTTAGTGTACACAGGTAGGTTTTTACCTATGTAGTTTTGTATCTATGTGGACAGGCATGTGTGAGCATAGCTAAGTGTACACGTTTTGCGTTGGCCGTAAATCTTGTTGAACAGTAGTGCGTCTGGAGATGGTTTCGTTGTATATTATGTATGAGACTTTTGACCTCGCTCCATTGGTGAAATGGAGCGCTCGGAGACCTGCATCCACCTACCACATCATCAAGTTAGTAAAATGTATTTATAATCCCGTAATGTATGATAAATTTAAGTTCATCTACGTCACCATCAAGTTAGTAAAATATATTCACTTTCATCTACGACACCATCAAATCAGTAAAATGTTTTTAGACTTACCGTCGCTTCAATGCAGTTAATATGGTATATTTTCATTAACATAATTCACAATCTATTTAATAAAATGCATCATCATTCGCCTTCGCGACTATCTGGTAAGTAGCTATATGATTATTTACCTATAATTTCTTCAAATTACCAATTACAACACCTATTGAAAGCCCATTTTCTTCAAAAGAAATGGAAAATATTTCCTCCGCATACTGCTTTTTTAATTTTACAAGGTTATTTATTCATATTTATCCTATTTTTGAAATTTCTCTTCCTCTTAGGTTCATTTCTTGTGAAATTTCGCTCACGAGTTAAACGAATTTCATATTCTTATCATTTACAAAGCCTACAATTTTTCTTGAAATTTTTGGTAACCTGCGCAATAAGGAATCAGTACACATTTCCAAAATTAATAAGTCTAAACCGTCGTGAAAATATCGTGCAAAAAATTAATATATGCTGAATAATTTCAAAAAGAACTCCTCAAACTCATGCACAAGCAGCTGTTAATTTACTTTTGCTATTTTACTCTTGATTTTTACTCCTGCTATTTTCCTTATCCATTTTACTCCTGATATTTTACTCTTGCTATTTAACTCACACTTTTTACTCTTGCAATTTTACTCCTTCTTTTTACTCCTGCTATTTTTTTATCCATTTTACTCCTGATATTTTACTCTTGCTATTTAACTCACACTTTTTACTCTTGCAATTTTACTCCTTCTTTTTACTCCTGCTATTTTTTTATCCATTTTACTCCTGATATTTTACTCTCGCTATTTAACTCATACTTTTTACTCTTGCTATTTTACTCTTGCTCTTTTACTCTTGCTTTTTACTCTTGCTATTTAACTCATACTTTTTACTCTTGCTATTTAACTCATACTTTTTACTCTTGCTATTTAACTCATACTTTTTACTCTTGCTATTTAACTCATACTTTTTACTCTTGCTATTTAACTCATACTTTTTACTCCTGCTATTTTACTCTTGCTATTTAACTCATACTTTTTATCTTGCAATTTTACTCTTGCTATTCAACTCATACTTTTTACTCCTGCTATTTTACTCCTGCTATTTTACTCTGCTATTTTACTCTTAATATGTAACTCATACTTTTTACTCTGGCTATTTTACTCTTGCTATTTAACTCATACTTTTTACTCTTGCAATTTTACTCTTGCTATTTTACTCTTGCTATTTTACTCTTGCTATTTTACTCTTGCTATTCAACTCATACTTTTTACTCTTGCTATTTTACTTTTGCTATTTTACTCTTGCTATTTAACTCATACTTTTTACTCCTGCTATTTTACTCTTACTTTTTCTTCTTACTATTTTACTCTTGCTATTAAGGTTGCTCTGCAAGTGACAAATACATCGACTGGCAACGAATCACTCACACGAAAAGCTTACAGTGTTAAGATTCAAGTCACACATTCCAGCCATGATGCAGTCTAACACACACACACACACGCAACATACACACACACGCGACACACACACATACACGCGCAACAAAAAGCACGTGGGGGCACCACGATGCCGTCATACATATTGTAGTCTCGTAATGTCGCGAGTCTGAGCATTTCTGCGCGAGTTAATCTGAGCAAGAAGGGCCCGCGCAGATTAAAAAGAGTCGCATCGTAAATACGGGCTGCTTTACGGCGCTTCTGGAGGTGAGAGCGCGCAGCTCCGCCTACTGCTGCTGTGCCCATGTGGGCTCTATGTCATCGCGGTCTTGTGCTAAGTTCCAAGTCCCAAGTCCCCCAAGTCCCAAGTCCCAAGTCCTCAGTTTTAAGTCTCCTAAGTCTGATGCTTAATCCTGTTTGGTAAATCGTAAGTCTGGTGCTAAGTCCTATTTCGTAAGTCTGGTGCTAGTCCTATTTCGTAAGTCTGGTGCTAAGTCCTATTTCGTAAGTCTGGTGCTAGTCCTATTTCGTAAGTCTGGTGCTAAGTCCTATTTCGTAAGTCTGGTGCTAAGTCCTATTTCGTAAGCCTGGTGATAAGTCCTATTTCATAAGCCTGGTGCTAAGTCCTATTTCATAAGTCTGGTGATAAGTCCTATTTCAAAAGTTTGGTGCTAGTCCTATTTCGGGCGCAGTGTTGCTGGATTTAGAATATATGTCGTCTGTGTTTACTAAACCTTTAAATTTGCGCTGAAAGTATACTAAAGCCCTTCCATGCCCTCTCAAACAATTAAGGCCATCCCATTTCAGACTGGAATGCTTGTTAGCTTTGGTATGTCTCTCGTCTGAGTTTGCGAAATCTTTAAATTTGTACTTGAAGTATTTTGCAGACACATTCATTGGAAGTGGCAGGCTTGGATGATCAAGGCCATCCAATTTCTGGCAGAAATGTTCGGTAAATTTGCCATGCATCTCGTCTGGATTTGCGAAATCTTTAAATTTGTGCTTGAAGTATTTTGCAGACACATTCATTGGAAGTGGCAGGCTTGGATGAACAAGGCCACCTAATTTCAGACAGGCGTGATAGCTAGACTTGGCAAATATTTCGTCTGGGTTTGCTGAATATTTATATTTGTGTTTAAGGTATTCTGCAGACACATTAATTACAGGTGGGAGGCTTAGGACTTCGAGGCCATCTAATTTCAGACCGGAGTGCTGCTGGATTTGAAAGAAATGTTTTCCACAAAATTTGAGTCTGTTGTCTCCATGCTGCAATGCTGACCTTATTTTCATATGCTTTAATTATTAATACAATTTGAAGCTTATTGATCTCTTATATAAGTTAAAAATAATGAAATTTACTTCATTTGGTACGAGATGATATAGAAAATTCAATTTCAAACTCAACCTTTTTCAATGTTATTGCTTCTTCGCTATGAGCATCTTACTTTCCTATCAAACTTTACAGAATGAAACTTTACTGCCTTAATTCCTTTTAATGTTCAAACTCTAGCCATTTTAATCGAGGAGGAAAATTTTAGTAAATGCGACGTGCAGTACAAGTAATGAAAAAAATGAGACAAGAGGCTGATCTAAAGCTCTGCAGTTGGTCATTTTTTTCGATTATTAGATTATTAGTTAGTTTAAGCCTACCTATCCGCCACAAAGGAGATCCAAAGAGAGGAAGGGGGAAGGCACTATTTAGTATGGAATTAAGGGAATGCGGAATCTATGCAGAAAGGGCATAGAAACAGTAAGTTGAGAAAAAAGTTCATGAAACCAGATCAAAGTTGAAGAAGAAAGTAGTAGGTGTTGAAAAAACAGGACAGCAGTGAACCGAAAAAGATGGTCCTTAACAAAACAAAAAACATTTCATTTCAACAAAAAGATGGCTGACCTAACTCTCAGCTTAGGCCCTCACATTTTCCCCATAGGCGCGCTAATTCTCATAGATACAATAGTTGTATTCTCCTGAAGGGAGTCAATCTTTGAGTTATATGTACGTACATCATTTCATGCATACCTCAACATACAACGACAACGGTTATTTAACTAATGCGATGCTTGATGCAGGTTATGAATAAAATGGAACTACATAGTTTTCACCCGTATAAGTAAAGGCTTCCATATTTACAAGTTATCAGGGACAAATTTTCGCCCGTATAAATTAAAGTTGGTTATTCAGGACAAATTTCCTCTCGAACAAGTTAACATATTTCCATGTCCATTGAGCCAAAGCTTCCCATTGGATGCATAACTGGAGACCCAACTGTATCGTATCCTGGAAACAAAGAACGACAGCGAGCAAAACCGCAAATTCGACTGTAATTCCAGGCCAAAAATCAAATTTTATCCCCGTAAAAGCACTCAAATTTGCCTAAAAGCGCTTGACTCTGCCTGAAAACGCTTGACTTTGCCTAAAAGCGCTTGAATTTGCCTAAAAGCGCTTGACTTTGCCTAAAAGCGCTTGACTTTGCCTAAAAGCTCTTGACTTTGCTTCGATAACGGCAAAACCTGCCACGGTTTGGCTGGCTACTCGGTCTCTCCACACACTCACACACATCCTGTTTTGAAATTTGAAGGAAGTTCATGCGTTTGTTGCTTTAATGTGCATGGAAATGACCGACGTATATGTGTTTTGAAACCCGCGTTTTAGAAGTGTTGCTTGCCGTGCCTTGTTATGCCCGGCTGTGCTATGACGTGCCTTGCAAGCAAACATGGGAACGAGCTAGCAAGCAAACAAGCAAGCAATGCAATGAGAAAGCTAGCAGGCAAACAAGAAAACGAGCTAGCAAGCAAACAAGCAAGCAATGCAATGAGAAAGCTAGCAGGCAAACAAGAAAACGAGCTAGCAAGCAAACAAGCAAGCAATACAATAAGAAAGCTAGCAAGCAAACAAGGAGGTGACCTAGCAAGTAAACAAGAAAGCAATAAAATAATAAAGCTAGCAAGCCATACAATAAGAAAGCTAGCAAGCAATACAATGAGAAAGCTAGCCAGCAAACAAATTAGTAAGCAAGGCAAACAAATGAATAATCAAACAAACAGGCAAGCAAACAAACAATCAAGTATGCAGACAAGCAAACAAACATTCAAGCAAAGAGATAAAGAAACGAATAATCAAGCATGCAGGCAAGCAAACGATCAATCAAGCAAACAGGCAAGCAAACAAAGAATCAAGCAAACAAATTTCTAGCAACAAATGTAAACAACCAAGCATTACTATGCAGGACAACCCACCTACTGACTATGACAGTTGCTGCTCGAAAATCTCACTGTACTCGTATATAGTGGTGATAGTGAATCCTGTCATCATCAAATTTGCTGTGCCTGGCAACCGGGTGCCTGTTGACAGATGACTGGCCATGGTAAATTGGATCTGTTTTTCACGCTTTGTTGCCTTCATGGTGCCATTACTGTTGATGCCATGATGCTCTAACTGGTTGTTCTATGGCGCCATTGCTGTTGGTTCCATGGCGCTATTGATATTGATGCCATGGTGCCATTGCTGTTGGTTCCATTGCGCTATTGATATTGATGCCATGGTGCCATTGCTGTTGGTTCCATGGCGCTATTGATATTGATGCTATGATGCCCTTGCTGTTGGTGTTTTGGAGCCATTACTGATAGTGCCATTACTGCTGGTGCCATTACTGCTGGTGCCATTACTGCTGGTGCCATTACTGTTGGTGCCATTACTGTTGGTGCCATTACTGTTGGTGCCATTACTGTTGGTGCCATGGGGGCATTACCGTTGGTGTTTTGGTGCCATTAATGTTTGAGTCATGGTGCCATTTCATTAAAGACATCACCATCACGATGGTGGTGATGTTGATGGTGATGCACAGGGGTGGTTAAAAAAAAAAGTAAAATAAATTAAAAATTTCAGAATGGTGTCATCCCAGTGAGATATTTTCTATTTCAGCTTTACGAATTTTTCGATTTTCTCTCCAAATTTTCTGAATCAGCTTTAGGAATTTTTCTAATTTCTCTTTCGAATTTTCCGATTAAGCTTAGGAATTTTTTGAATTTGTTTTTCAAATTCTCTGAATCAGCTTTACGAATTTTTCGAGTTTCTTTTTTGAATTATCTGAAACAGCTTCAAGATTTTTTGAATTTCTTTTTCGAATTTTGTAAATCAGCTTTACGAATTTAAACAGCAACAGTGATACTTGTAGATGCTTAAGTCTCTCCAGAGTAGGTCTTCTGACCTGTAGCAGTGTTAATGTGAAGCGTTACTAAGTTATATACTCTCATATTTAAAACCATCAATAAGTTGCTAAGGTCCCTTAATAACTAATGCACCATCTCACCAAAGATACATGTAAGGTCCCTCTCTAACTTCTCACCAAAGATACATGTGAGGTCCCTCACTAACATCTCACCAAAGATCCATGTAAGGTCCCTCTCTAACATCTCACCAAAGATACATGTAAGGTCCCTCTCTAACATCTCACCAAAGATACATGTGAGGTCCCTCACCAAGACACTCGTAATACACACAGTCAGAGAAGACTTTTAAACGCCTTATAAACGTCGCAGCGGCTCTCAATGGAGGGTGTAACTGGAGATTTAAATCTGAGTTGTTGTTGCTACCCTGGGTCCGGGATGTCATTTCCAGGAGAATCCAGCGCTCAATTAACTTGTTTTTGTCGGGTTTCTCGCGTGAACATAATTTGGCTTTGTGCTGTCTTTCTAACGATGTTGTCTTTCTAAAGCTGGAAATAACGTTGACTGTTTGATGGTGTTGTCTTTGTAATGATGGTACGCGGGCCAGTCAAAGACTAGAAATAACGTTGACTGTTTGATGGTGTTGTCTTCGTAATGATGGTACGCGGGCCAGTCAAAGACTGGAAATAACGTTGAAGGTTTGATGGTGTTGTCTTTGTAATGATGGTACGCGGGCCAGTCA